>VHZZ01000221.1:74888-101477 GCA_009801015.1 Silene noctiflora
CTCTGCTTTACTTCTCTTGCTTTTATTTCTCCTCCTTTAATCCTTAGTAGTTTAGATACCAAATCAAATCAAACCCCCGTTTTTGTGACCAGACAGAATTGACCATAGATAGTTAGTTTCCTCCCTGTGGAGATCTACCCTACTTCCGCTAGCTGCCCAGTTAGTAGACCTAGGACTTTATTTTTGGTGTATAGACGACACGCATCAGTGACCATGACTTAGTGACGGCCAAGGATAAGATGAGACGAACGGTTGTGGATTTTACTACGGGACTAAAGGTTTCGGTATAGTCAAAACCGGGTCTTTGATGGAACCCCTTTGCAACAAGGCGTGCCTTGTGTTGTTTAAGAGTGTCATCCGGGTTATATTTGTTCCGGAAAACCCACTTACAACCTATAACATTTTGGGATGAAGTGCGCGTAACAAGGGACCAAATGGTGTTTCTTTCAAGAGCTTGGAACTCGTCTTGCATAGCCTGTCGCCATTGGGGAAGAACAAGGGCTTGCTTGACGGTATTGGGAAGGTTATCGGTAGTTGAGGATATTTGGGCGAGATTGGCATAGCGAGGATTTTGTTTTCGAATGTTGTTGTCCAGTCGGGTTGTGATATTTTTATGTGGAGGTGGTAGGTCTTGGTTGGTGCGTTTTTGACGCGGAGCAGGAGTGGGAGAAGAGGACTCGGGAATAGGGGTGGGAATGGAGGAAGAGGAAGAGGAAGACTGGTCAGTGGGTGTAACCGAGGAAGATGGCGGGTCAGAGGGTGKGTTGAGAAGAATTGTTGGYTCAAMAKAGGAGGGCGAKTTGGTGACAGYCTTKGAGGAKGGMATAGTGGAGGTAGAGGGTCTCCTAGAGTAGACATTGGTGATGGGATGKTGGCTGCGTGGAGGTGGSGCAGYGRTAGRYRTGGGTGATKACGAGGGTGTGACATGGGGTGGTAGGAGTGGTATGTGGAGCGAGCACCAATCATCAGTRGTGGAATGAGAAGATGATGTTGGTGTAGGCGGGGTGGTTTGGCGAAAGGGATACTTGTCATCAACAAATTTTACATGTCGGGATGTGTAAATCCGATGTGTTTTGGGATCAAGACAATGGTAAGCACTTTGAGTATTTGAATAACCAACAAAGATACAAGCGATGGAACGATCTTGTAATTTATGTTTAGTATAGGGTCTCAACCACGGATAACAAAGGCATCCAAAGTTATGGAGCTTGTTGTAATCGGGTGGACTACGGTGGAGTATTATGTAAGTTGAAATAAGGTGAGCTACCATGTAATGTTTTGGTAGGTAATCGATTTATAAGATAGGTGGCCGTACTAAAGGCAAAAGGCCAATAACTTGTAGGAAGGCCGRCATGATTGAGTAAGGCAAGTCCAGTCTCAACAATGTGACAATGCCGTCTTTCGGCATAGCCATTGTGTTCCGGTGTATGTGGAGGTGACGTATTATGAGTTATACCGTCGTTAAGAAGATGTTGATTTAGCTTGGTGTATTCACCACCATTGTCGGAAAAAAATCGTCGAATGGGTTTTTGAAAATATTTTTCGACTTGAGCTTTGAATTGCGTAAATACTGTAGTGGTTTCAGATTTACGTTTTAATGGGTATATCCAAGTATACTTTGTAAAATGATCGACAAATATGACATAGTATTTGTAGTGGTCTCGGGATAGGACTGGGCTTGTCCATAGATCTGAAAAGAGAAGGTCGAGTGGTGCGTTGGAATGCAGTGATGAAACAGAAAAGGGGAGCTTTTTGCTCTTTGAAATACTACAAGAATGACAGTGTTCATAATCCATAATTSGAGATGATARAGTTTTATTGATAATTTTGATTACATCATAAGATGGATGGCCTAACTTATGATGCCATGATAGTGGTGGCGTCCCTTTGACAGCAGCTAGARCGACCGATTTCGGAGGACACCATTCATAAATTCCTTGGTTAGCACGGCCTTGGAGGAGGGTGTTCCTCGTTTGCATTGCCTTGACAAAAAACGAGTCATGTGAGAAAAGCACATAAGCATTATTATCACGACATAGTTGTGAGATAGATAAAATATTACGGGAAGTTTTTGGAACATGTAGTACGTTAATAAATTTGAAATTTTGCATTTGAAAAGAACCTGTATTGGCAATAGAGAGGGTGGAGCCGTCACCGATGATCAAATCGTCAAAGCCGTCATAGGGAGAATGGAAAGCCAAGGTGTCCAAGTCATGGGTTAGGTGATGGGATGCCCCACTGTCGAGAAGATAATTTGGGTTCGGTCGGGGACTACCATAGGTGGCGAGGTTAGCTTGTAGTGCACCATGGTGTTGACGGTTGGATGGTGGTTCGGGAAACACTATATGTGGAAATAATTTCCTGAATAGTGGGCAATTTGCTATCACATGACCGGTTTGACGACACCACTGGCATCGTCCTTTGAATGGACGCGGGTTGGGGTTGGATGTGGGTTGGTTGTGGGTGTTGGTGGCTGCATCTATGGGGTTCGAGGCAGGCTGATTATGGTGACGTTGGTGACCACGGTTGTGGTTGTGGCCACGGTAAGCAGGATTGGCAGACGGGGTGAAATGATTGGAGGTGGGTTGGTGTTTCACGAGCAGCTCATGTTGGAGGAGTTTCTCGTGAAGGGCCTCAAAAGTAATAGGGTTGCCGCGAGCCCTAACAGTGTCAATCACCGGTTTGTAGAGCTCGTAATCAAAGCCGTTAAAGACTTTAGAGACGACGTCTTAGGGGTCTAAAATCTTGCCCATAAGGGCGAGTTGGTCGACACATGCTTTTATTTGGTTCATGTAATCTGTGATGGTTTGATCAGTCAATTTGACGATGGAATCAAGTCGTTCTTTTAAGTTGTAAGATGTGTGCTCTTGAGGGGTTGGCATATGTGTGGGCAAGAATATGCTCTAACAATCAGAGACTGCAACGCGGATGATATCGTGCCCATAAGGGCTCCGAGTATCAACCCGTCTTGTTTGAGCCAAGAAAGATAGGCTGGATTCGGTTTCTCACTCTTGTCATCATTAACAAGAGTTTTGGGTGGTGAAGTCTCAGATCCGTCTAGGAATCCGAGAAGGCTAAAGCCGAACAAAATATGCGTCAATTGAAACTGCCAGGCCGTATAGTTTAGCGGATTCAATTTGACACAGTGGTTCAAATTCAAGGATATTAATGGTTTGGGGTTTTCATGTGGGTTTGGGATCATGGTGTCAGTATTGATGGTTGTATTGGTGTGTGGCATGGTGAGCAGGGGTTGCGGAAGCAGGGATGTGGTACGTTTGAAGGTAGGGTGCCTGGGTCGTAGGTTGAGTGCGGATCGATGAGAGGCTCTCGATACCATATAAGACGTGTGTTTTACTGTATAAAAATGAATTGTATGTACATTATGAAAACTGATATATATATATAGGAATGCAAGGTAGAATAATTACTCCAATTACAATGATGTGAAAATATGATCTTCCTATTTTTACAATATAAACACAATCAATTTGCCTTGATTGTAGGAGAGGATTGATATGATGATATTTCATTTGCTTGATTGGCAGGATGAATGATATTTGCTTTATTTAGATTAATATGGTTAATAGTTTGAACTTCTGAACTGTCAGATTTCTTACAGTGTATGCATCATGTGGGTGTTCTCTAGAAAAATCTTCAGATAATGCAGTGTAATATTTATCCCAGAGCTCAACGGGGTCATTAGGCTGTCCAAAAATGAGAACAGTTGCAAATAAGTGACGCAAAGCTGTCGGTATCTGGACAGAACATGCTTCAGCAAGACATAAATCTACCACATTATCTTCTTCAATTAATCTAAGCTTTAACGCAGCTTCTTGATAGGTTGAGCAAAGATAACCATTGACAGTTTTAAGATCTTCAAACGACTTGGGTGCTCTGACATGTGTGAGCAGCAATCATAAGAAATATCGCTCTCCTTCAGATGGTGACACAAATACAAGCCTGGCTATCACAAACAACTTATTTTTCCTTTTGAACCATGTATGTTCTGTTGTATCCCAACGATAGTGCTCAGTAAAATTTGCATATAAATACTTTTCAGTTGTTTCATTGGCACTGGTGTTATTGATCTTGAAGAAATCAGTTAACGGTGTTCTGATCCGCTTTTCATTAGAGACTACACGGGTTAAGTTTTCATGAGGCCTTAACTGTATTGATTGCATCCCTGGAAGGTGAACTGGAAGTGGCATCACTGGTGGATGGATTTAGAACAGATCAAACCCGTAAATTCGCCAGACTGCTTCTATTGGAGAGACCCAACGACCAGACTGATATTGCTGGATTTCATCTACTACTTGTATTTCACCTTCTACAGCCACCTTGAACGATATCTTGTCATGACCTTTGTATACGTATTTTTATAAATATTTGACTGCTTGTATGGTGGAACTTACTTCTACATTTAAGTATCAATCAAACAAATCAAGGAGATATGGGTTATACGGAATAACCCAACGATTATTGAGGACTTCACCTCTTATCCTAACACTTCCCCTGTCGAACCGCCTGTAGACTGGATACTCATCAGAACTGCGTGTGGTGCTGCAAATTGTTTTGGGTATCCATACTTGCAACGACCTAAGCTATTTTTGTGCTTCATAGAAGAGGACAGTTATGCTGATCCTAGAAGTGACCTTAATCAGTATATTATAGTACACATTCTTGTTTAAAACAACAATATTCGTTTTAATCGTAAAATGGATCCAAGTAGGAAAAACCTGATAAGGGTAATTGTCTATTGAGTAGTTAATAACAAGAAGTTTGTCCTATACTGTAATAATACGGTTTTCTGTGCTGTTGAGTACTCAATCGAGTAGGGCTTACTCGAGTAAGTAAGTGTGGTTTCGAAGCAGTAGTCTGTCTGATGGGTACTCGATCGAGTACGTGTGGCACTCTATCGAGTAAGGGGCACTCGATCGAGTAAGTTTGTCTTACGGGTTATTTCAGTTGGGTTTTGTTAACAACGCGTGAATGATATAAAAAGCTTTCCGTCAGCTTCTTTTTCACTTTGACCTTTTTCTTAAAATCTTTCAAGAGAGAACGTAAGTTCATCATCTTCTTTTTTCGTGTTGTTATCAAATCCAATGGCTAGAGTCGTCGGAATTCAGAGTTCTTTATACCGTTGAGACCGTCGTATTGTGGGTAAGATCCTTGTACTGTTTTTATTTTGATTCGTTGGTTTTGGTTAAACCCTAATTGGGTGATTTGGGGGGTAATTGGGGGTTTATTGATGGTTGGATTATAATAGTGTGATTATGTGATTATAGGAGGTGATTTCGTAGAGGAACGCTTTTGAGTCGCTGAGTTGACTGCTTGTGGACTGTGGTGATTTGCTATTCAGGTAGGGTTTCCCTACTCAGTTATTGTATACATGGTTGTAAGATGGTTATTGGTTGATTGATATGAATTTATTGTTGATTTGGGTGGTATTGGTGATTGTTGTTGTTTTAATGTATTGGATGTGTTGTCTGTGGTTCGCGAGGCGTGCCCTCGGCTGAGTGGGATCACTTGCGGGAGTGATTTCACGCCCTTGATTCGCCCTCTGTGGAACCCGCCACAGAAGGGGATGTGCACATTAATAAACATGGGTTTTACGCTCGGATTAGATTAGCGGGGATTTGGTGGGTACGGCTGCAGTCCCCCACTGGCGGTGTTGAATACATGTTGTGTTGGTATTCCGGCAGGGCTACACACGTTAGTGTGTAGTCGGTGAGGTGAAGGGATGATGGAATTGGATGATGTGTATGTTGTACCTTTTGTATTTTGTTATATGTCTTCAGTAACTGACCCCGTTTAAATGTTTTGGATGCGCAATGGATAACTGGGTTGAGTCACCACATGATGCTAGAAGAGTCTTCCGTTGTGTTCTGAGTTTTGTTTATCTTTAGTGGTCAGACTTTTTGGAACAGTTGTACCTTTTATTAGACAGTTTTGGATAATCGGTTGTAATCAGTTAAACTATTTATTTAAAGTACGTTTCTTTATAGTCTATTTGATATACATTGCCTCGGGTAACCAAGATGGTAGCACTTCTATGCCTAGGGTGGTCTTGATAAGGCACCTTGTCCCTTGATGTATGAGAATGTTACAAATACTTATCGAGTAAATCAGTTTTGCCATCAAAGCAGATATTAACATATTATGCAAGAGTAGCTCATATATAATAATTATAAATCAACAAGGCCATATTATAAGGAGTTGGAGGCATGGATTGAACTGGTGCACCACAAGTAACAAATATGATACGTAGAATGCGTCCAATACTCCAATGTGCGATGATGTGTGTGTGCGCTACACAAAATAAAGAGCCAAAACCATGCTGCTTTTCGATCAAAAATTAGATATTTTAGGCGATTATTTATTAATCATAGATAAACAAATAACTATAAAATAAAAAATACTCCGTATTATTAACATTGATTAAGTTATTTTTCTTCCAGATGGTCGTTTTAAGCTGAAAAAAAAATGTTTTTTCTGTGACATAAGTTCTAACTAACACCACTAGGTGGATAACGAAAGGAAAACAAGCGTATCCCTTCAATCAATTTTGTTCCTCTTTGTTTCAAGGTGCGTACCCAAAAAAAAATGGATACGAAAAAGTAAAATTGATCATTATAAAAACAATAAAGCTTTAAAATAGTGGATAAACCTCGTCAACAAACATATTAACATCAAGCAAAATATACAAACTGAAACACATAACAACTCCGCATGAGTAACAACTCCGTATAGTAATTTGTAACTATTTACGTCATTTTTTTTTTTTTTTTTACAATAATAATAAAATTTGTTAAATTTTTAAAAAAGTGGACAAACCTCATCGACGAACTTGTAGGTCTTTCTTAAAACGGATAGCATCCCACTATTATATATGGGACAAATCTTTGGCAAATTTTAATGCATTTTACTTTCCTTTTTTGGGTGATACCGGATATGGAATTTGGGTACCCTGCAAGGCTGCAACTAATTTTTTTGTCGGGGTCAACTAGACTATAAGTAGTGCGATATTTGAGTGGTTTTACAAGAAGCACTAAAAATGGTTGAGATCAAAGGACAGTGGACTAAGGTTTGTTTTCTAATTCTCCCCAATTTAATTTTACTACACTTCTAATTTTAATTTCTTGGTAATTATCATCTGTTTTTATTTACTCCGTCTATTCCGATCATTTGTTTAACTTTTTTATTTAATTCATTTGTTTATGTTTCTATATTAAGAATGTTTCTAATGGGTAATTTGATCTAACACCTGCATTATTGTCCGCTTGTCGTCTATAATTGTAAATGGTTCTCGTTTTTCCTTAGTCTTTGTGTCAAATGCAAAAGTAAACAAATGTTTGGGACCGAGGAAGTATGAGATAAATTTTAATGGGTTTATTTGTCAAGATGGTGTCTTTTGCATGGTGATGAAGTCCTGATTAAATGAGGTTTAAAGAGTAATTTGTTGGTACTATAATCACAGCTCTAACAAATAATCGTGGATATTTTAATCAAAGGTAAACAAATAATCTATTAAATCGGAATAGAGACAACTATACGATTAAACACTATTCTGTGCTTTGTTTATTCATTTAGTTTTGCACAACATACTTGTGTCTCAAGGGCTCCCGCATGTTGTTTGAGGGTCGGATGAACGCAACATTTCCTAGTCTGAAAATTGAGAAATTGCTTTCAAATGATCCCTCAATGAAAATTGTATACAGAATTGGATTGGGTGATTGTTAATTCACAATAGAAGGAAGCGCAGCGAGTTGAATGAGTCATTTTGCTTTAATCCATCATAATTAGTGGGAGCATTGTTATATTACACATTCGGTATAGGTTTATTTTAGGGAAATTTTGTTGATCATGTTTATTAGAAGGTTAAGGAATATGATTGATGGTCAGCCAGCAGGGTGTTTGTTAATTGGTTTCGGTCTCTAATGCTTCCTTAATAACTGTTGATGGCTTAAAGGAACACGGTTTCCGGAATAATAGTTTTAGGTAAGGTAAGAGTCTCTAGACACTGTTAATCTTGGACCTTCCGAAACCCTGATATCTGGTCTAGCGTTGATATCTGGTCTAGCGTTGTTTTTTATCTGTTGTTCTTGAAATTGTCTGATGCTTACTAGAGATTTTTTCTTCCTGCCAGTTTGATCAGAAAGGGTCCGGACCTGGAGCAAGGAGCTCACATGCTATAGCCGTTGTCGGGAAAAAGGTTTACGCTTTTGGGGGTGAATTCTCTCCACGTGTCCCCGTAGACAACAAACTCTACGTATTTGACCTTGATGACCAATCATGGTCTATTGCAGATGCCAGTGGAGATGTCCCTCCACCCCGCGTTGGGGTCACAATGGCAGCTGTGAATGACATCATATACGTGTTTGGTGGTAGGGATTCTGAGCACAAGGAGCTAGGCGAGCTCTATTCCTTTGACACAACAACTAACAAATGGGCCCTACTTTCAAATGGAGAAACGGGCCCTGCACATCGAAGCTACCATTCTACAGCAGCTGACGAGCGCTATGTGTACGTCTTTGGTGGATGTGGTTTCTCTGGCCGACTCAACGACCTTTGGGCCTATGATGTGGTTGATCAGAAATGGGTACAGTTCCCACTTCCAGGCGACAACCTCAAAGGAAGAGGTGGGCCTGGGCTAGCAGTTGTCCAAGGCAAAGTTTGGGTTGTCTATGGGTTTGCTGGGGAGGAGGCTGATGATGTGCACTGCTTTGATCTGTCCAAGAAAGAATGGGACGAAGTAGAGACGACTGGCGAAAAGCCCACTGCTCGAAGTGTATTCTCTACTGTTAGTGTTGGCAAATACATATTCATATATGGCGGAGAGGTGGACCCCAGTGATCTAGGTCATCTCGGTGCTGGTAAATTCTCCCCAGAGGCGTATGCCTTAGACACAGAGACATTGGTCTGGAAGAAAATGGAGGATGGTTTCGATTCTACTGACCATCCCGGCCCTCGAGGATGGTGTGCCTTTGCTGCTGGAGAACACGATGGAAACCCGGGTTTGTTGGTTTATGGTGGTAATTCACCAAGCAATGACCGTCTTGACGATATCCACTTCTTTGCACCAAAAGTGATTATCGAGTAGACAGTTGCAGTAAGTTGCCGTTACTATGTTCTTACTGTTAAAGCTTTTTTCTAGTGTCTGTGAAAAGTGTTTGGTGGCCTAGTGGCTGTGGCGCTGTGCTACGTTAAATATTGTTCGCTGTTGATTTAAGGATTATCTACCGTTGTTTTATTGCGATGTTTTGGATCTTGATGCAGTAGTTTTCCGGTGACTGTGTGAGTGTGTTCTGCTGTTTAATGCCTTGCATTTGCTTAACATTCTTCCAATTGCCAAGTTTAAACAGAATTTAGGAAATCCAAGAGATGTGAATTATAGGCTTCGGTTGTCGAGCGAGGGAAAATATTAGGGAGTGCCGCACCCCTAAGTTGGCCCTAAGCAATGAAAAAATCGAATATTTTCATTACAATTTTAGATTTTTTCCAAGTTCCTCTGTTGCACTACTAATTGGCCTACAAACTTTGAATCTTGGGTCCGCCGCTGATGTGTCTTTATTATGTTTGGTTCCGATCTTAAGTTTAGTCCAGGTCAGAAACCTGAACTATTAAGAACATGAGAGCAATAACGTTCTCCCTCGCGTGTTTCAGCAACCTTTGTTTAAGTAGGAACGGACCAGACTTAAATAGCACCCAATGGCCAATACCCACAAAGCCAAATCTTCCCCCTTTATTTAGTTCTTTTTGTTTGTTTTATTTTAATCCTCTTGATTAAATCTAAGTTCAAAGAATCACAAAGTGGTCCCTTAGTTACTTTCTTGGAGCAACCATAGCTTTCATGCTACACTTGAGTACAAAATTTCTAATTTCCAGACCCTTAAGGTAAACTTTTGCAAGAGAATGTCTGCTTGCAAACTTGTGGATTTCATCAAACCGATTACAAAATAAAGTAAACGTAAACTATTGACCGTGACAGAGGGAGTCGAAGGTAATTTGCTGGAGTCAACTGCCTTTTTTATTTATCCTTAGAAAGTAGATGCAGAAAGATGGAGCTTTCTGTAGTAGATTGTGATGTTAAAGTCTTAAAGACAAATCAGCCACACTATCAGTAGCCTGCACATGCAATAGTTACCGGAAATGATAAGATATTAAGATCTTGTTACTATTTTCATTGTAGGCCAGGTCCTGATGACTGGATCCTACCCCATGAAGTTCGATCCAGAGAGCTGAGGGTTTGGAGGGATTAGTGAGCGTAACAGTCCAAAATCCCAATTGGACCTAGATATCCCTATCCAGTCCTGTCTGGCTTGGACATGGCGAGTTCAACCACTAAGTGACAAGTGGTTAGCTCTAACAAATAAAAGTCAGAAAATCATCAAAGCTAACATCACAAACTGACTTAGGCGTTGGTCGTACATACCCGTAAGACCAGGGTTGCTTATTTTTAAAGGTCGACCTGACTTGGCATCTCATCTTGACTACTTAAACCGTAAGCATTGTTTCTCCACCCTAAACAAGTGAAGAAGTCTTCTTGTAAGCTTCTCCTGTAAATGAAATGTCAAAATCGTTGTGGCCGTGTTACTGGTCATGAAGTCGTAATGTAGGGACGCAGTAGATGTAACATTAATGAGACACGCCTGATGCGGCCCTAGATTCATAAATGTTTCTCATCAATCTCATCATGTATTAGCTGTGTTCTCTATTTTTCCTTAAGATCTGAAATTTGAATCAATCGGCTTTGTTTAATAATGTGTCCCCAGTCCCATAACCGGAAGTAACATAACCGACAGCTGGTATTCCGTGTGACTGAAAGACAATGAGTAGTATCTAGTAACCTGTATTGCAAAGATTACTTTTGAAAATTTCAGATCATTTCTTCTGTGCTATATGGATTGTAGTAACCTGTAACCTGTAATCTACAATTCAAAAGTAACCTGTATGTCAATTAACTTCTGTGCTATATGGATTGTAGATTACTTTTGAAAATTTAAAGTAGTCTAGTAGTACTTCAATTAGCACTAATCCCTGAAATTAAGTACTAAGCCGGAATCTGTCAGCGGAGATTAAGTCAATTCCACAAGCTAATTTCTGACATTAGCAAATAATAACTCCATGCATTGCAAAGATCAAGGACTAGTAATCAACATACTGTGTATAATAATATATACAAAACAAAATTGTCTGTCAAAGTATCATTACTTTATTCTAAAGTAAGGTTAATTAACTAAAGTAGTACTTAGTGCTTCGCTTGGCATCCGAGGCGCTTGCAAAAAAAAAAAAAAAAAAAAAAAACTTTTCATAGCATGAGAAGCCATGAAAATCAACAAGTAAATTTTTTTAACAGCATAGGGATAAAATGCACAGAAAGAATAGTTTTACGGTATCCCCCGGCCCCGTTCCCTTCTTGGAGTTGGAATTCGCTAAATGTTGAGCATCTGACACGGGCACATAAAAAATAATGATGGGTTTGAGTAACATAGATGAAAACTGTAAGAAATCAAAGCCTTCAACATCTTAACACTCTATCTCCACCAAAATAAGGAGGGGATAAATCCATTACAGGATAAAAAACAGTGCTAATCAAAACTAATCATAGAGAGTTTTTAGAGTAAAACTAAGAAGACTTGAAAATTAGTATATGTAACTTATAATCAAGCTTCGATTTCGAACCTTGAACATTTGATGGATCCCATGCATAAATCAATCTCAATGAAGTTATCTTCATTCATGTCATTGAGCATTTCCATCCAAGTTTGCTGTCTGAAATGGGATTCTAATGACCATTTCTGCTGACACCCATTATTACTCTTGGAATCGAGGTACTGTCGGTTAGGAAGCGCGATTTCAATCAGACTTTCCTCGTCTGAGATTGACCCGTCTGAGAATGTTGAACTGTCACTCTTGTTCTCTCTGAATAACCATTCATTTTCTGAGTATTCTTCACTTGAACTTGTGTGTTCATGGCTCTCACTGTCAGACATTGCATCTGATGAACTCAACACGAAGCTGTTTGCGTGACCGTTAATTTCGGTCACCTCAGCTTGTTCCTGTACACTTGGTTCCGAGGAAACTTCCTCCGACAAAACACTCATTGATTCCTCTTCAACTTCTCTACTTGTTGGTTTCAAACGAGACACGACGACAGGGAGAAGTATCAGTACAGTTGAAGATGTGAGGAAGATTGTTATCAACCCGAAACCCAATGATTCAGCAAATGCCAGGAAGAATCCCAGGGTAGCAAACCAAGGAAATGAATTTCTGAAAATGCTAGAGTAATCTGCCATTCTATGACTTTCGTCGAATTTTTTTTTCAAAACTGTATGCTCTGAAATTTCTGATGCAGAATAGATGTTCAGTAGATGAAAATCTTTAAGGGTTATATGATTTTTGCCAGAGCGTTTGATTTACGGGAGCCCTTGAGACACTGGGATACCGTCGTTTTTGATTAAAGAGTGGAAAAATGTTTTAAGTAGAAGTAAACATTTGCCAATATATATAGGTGATCTGAAGAGCTAACAGTGGAATTATTTTTTTGTATTATTTTATTTTTCACTAATTTAATCTGAAAATTATTGACTAAAAAACTAGGTTTTTCTGTCAAAGTACAACCAAACAGATGGAGGTTTTTCACCAGCTGATACTCTCTTGAAGACCACATTTCCCTGGTTTTTGTTGCATCAAAGAAGAGGACTTTGGAGTAAGAGAAGCCATGTGATTTTTTCTTGGCTCAACACTTGTCACTTTTCTCTTCGACTCCCACTTATACAAAACTCGATCCAGTTCTGTGAAATTGCAACATTTACTTTGTAATTTCAAAGGCAAATAATCTCGGTCTCGGCCATTTTAAGAAATGTTGCAATCGCGCTGAATCAATTAAAAATAAACGAGAGAGAATTAACAAGGCAATTACTTACAATTATAATTTAGGGTTTGTTGAGACTGAGCACGATAGCGCGAAAAGAAAAAGAAAATGGTTGTTGCTAATTTTTTTTTTTCAGAAAGAAGAGAGATTATTAAACATTGCCTTGGATTATATTAGGAATTTAAGTGAATTATTGTGATGTTTGTGACATTTTTAGTGGTGCATTACAAAATAGACATTTTTTTTTTTTTACTTTTGGATTTGCATAATCTTTTTACATAATTAGGAGGGACCAACTTAATCTTTTGCAAGATTAGTCCATGCTTGCTTTTGGCTTCTGTTTTGGTCATGTAATCATGTCATTAAGCATGCTTTAGCATTTTGAGCCATCTATTTGTCTCTTGAAATTTTTTAAACCGGAGCCTTCTTTTATCCGATAAATTGGAAAAATACTAATGAACTAACGATAGAGGAAAAAAAGGGGTTATCAAATATTTCAAAGCAATTGCGAAATTCTCAAGAATGGGGTATCGTCATGGAAATCTATGACTATAGGTATCATTTTCAGTGATCTAGTTCACTAATGTACAATGACATGATATAACAAAGAGTTTAGAGTTTTTTCGAGTAATTACCATATTGTATTGCGATCTTAATCTAATACATTATAACATGACATCAAAGTCTTCAAAGGGTAACCACATGTCAAATGTCAGCAAATAAGCAAGTTGCTAATGAATTGTAAGCCCATAAATCAACAAATATTATTTAAACAATCGGTGTTCTTTAAGATGATGATTTCCGTTTTAAATTTACAACATTTCAAAAACTAACTTATATTGTTAGATACAACAAACTTTTTGGTAATATCAATACATTTGTCTTATTATCTCTTCTAATTACCTTATTTCTTTTATATTTAAGATGAATATACCCGTCTTAAACAAGAATTTTTCCGATACCTCAGGGCTGAGGTCATGACATCAGTTACATTTGGAGACTAGTTTCCCACAAAGAAGCATACACAAATTTCCAATTTCCAAGAAATGTAGTAGCAAATTAAGAGGATGTAGCCACATGTCAAATGTCTACATGTTGTATAAGGCAAGCAATACCACATGAAAACCCAACAAATACGACTCTTTTTGCCTTGCATTCTAGCTACAATTACTTTGAAACACACATAATTAAGCTTAATTAACCATATCTTTAGATTAAATTAATTAAATTAATTAAATCAATGAAATTGTGATGATTTACATGAGTTTAGAGAGTGTAATTAGGCTTAAGGGAATGTCTTAGGGGTGTGATTATCAAGTGGGTTACTAGATTTGGGACCATTTTTTTGGCCTTAATCAAATGTTTATTTCATTGTGTTATTGTTCACATTATGGGACTTTTTATAAAGAGTCTTTGTACTATTGTAGTATTGTATTTGTGATGCTGTTTTTTGGAAATGTAACTAGGGAAGCTATTCGGTAACTATATTTATTCTTGTACTACGTATTAGATAAGACGAAATAGTTATATATGTACTTTCATATTTATATTGATCTCTTCTGTAAGTGAATAAGGGCTCGATTCTTAATCCTTGTGCATGAAAAAATTTAACTCGGGGAAATGTCTGCCAATTGAATTACCTTCATTATCTTGAATGAGACTGCCCTAATTATCAGTAGGGCTGTAGGGCATAGTCCTCTTCAACACCAAACAAAAATTGATGTGGTGCTTCAAGCTGTACACTCACTCCATATTAGTGTTGTGTCAAATAGATACTCCCTTCATTCAACTCGACACTACACTTATCTATTTTGCACACTATTCACAAATGATCCTTCAAGTTCATTTTTCTCTCAATACATATATAAAAACATATTCATGTGGGATCTTGTTTGATTCGTCTTGACAAGTACATTATAAATATCTAACTTTTATATTTTTTGCAAATACGTAGCTAAAGATATTTAACGCCCAAAACTCGCGTTGGCAAACGTGAAAAAAGAAATGTGTAGTGTGGAGTTGAATGTAGGAAGTATATTAGAATAAATGAAAAACCAACTATCGAAAAAGCTTATACAAACTCTGAGAGGCGGACCCAAGGGGGGCAGGTGCCCCCATGAAGTCTTAGAAATAAATAAGTTATCATGGCACAACCCTTTAATTGACTTGTCAAATTCTAAACCATTGAACCACTTACATTTGTTTGCATATTAAGTACTAAAGTTCCATATCATTATCCTTCTAAAAAAGAGATATTATTTTTACATATGTTTAAAATTTAAAGTATTTCATAGAAAATATTATTTTTTGAGAAAATATATCAATAGGACCATTATTTTTTCATTCTTTTACTTATATATAATAACTAATTTAGGAAAAAAACGTTAACATATAAAAATATTGGTCTTAAACGCGCGTAAATAACACGTTAAAAATTTTTGGTGCCCCCCAAACACTAAATTCCTAGGTCCGCCACTGCAAACTCTTAAATAAGGCGGTGTAGGACAAAAAAATGCGCAACACTTTCGGAGTAATAATCAACCTATTTTCAATTTCATCGACTCTTTTATAGGACAGTCCTATAGCATAAAACTGACCCAATATAAGAAAAGTCCAAGCAAAAACATTGAGATATTAAGTTTTTAATTTTATTTTGACTACTTTATAATGAAAATTAACACATTTAAATATGTAAGTTATTAATTTAAAATATTTGGTTTTTAAAACAAAAGTATTATTTCATATTTCTATTAAGTAATTTTGTTGGGACTTATGTTATTGGGTTAGTCTACCTAAATATAGGAGAGGATTGGGCCGGAAAATGGCTCAACTTCTATAAGTTCCAAATAGGAAAACGGCCCAAACAACTATTTTGCAGTTTATCATTGTAGGCCTGATAATTAATACGAAGTACTATTAATAGGTTTTGCTTACGACGTCTCACAACCCTTTTATTTTTTTGTTTTTGTCTTATTGAAATCGGTTGTGAGTGCCTTTTAACTTGGGAGTTGGGACCAATTCATAGACTATACCACCAGTTGTACGGTGTAGAATCTGAGCTTTGTAATAAAGTATCTGAATTTTATTTTAAAGAATATGAGCTTTATTAAAAAGTATTTGAACTCATTCATTTACACATTAAAAATATAAACTTTGAATTAGCTCAGAAAAAATACACATAAGCTCAGATACTTATACCTTAGTTGTACAGTATTTATATACAATTGGATGTATAAATCCTATTTGTGAGTTGGGACGGTCTTAATCAAGAATTTGTGTAATTCTAATCATTTCATCCTTAGTGAAAATATGTTCTAATAAAATGATTAACCTCAACATCTCCTTGAACTTAGTGAAAATAAGCTCTAAATACTTGCTACTCTTGGGCTATGGATTATGACGATAAAACCAGTCTTTGTAGTTTGTATATGTTAAGCATAGAGATAATCTAAGCTCGTATTGTATATCTTCGTTAAAAAGAAGCAATGCCAAGGTTTGCATTTTGCAACAATGTAGTTACTCCACGATTAAGTGTGATAGTTGTAGTTTTGTGCTCACAATGTTCGAGTAAAATCTTTGGCCAGCGGCTTACCTCTTCGTGAGAGCACCCGTAACGAGGGGATTACAGACTGTTATCGACAGTGGACATTACACCCCAGTTTACACTAAAGAAATGTTCTAGGTAAGTATATGTAACTCTGATATAGTGTTTTCTTTTTAACGCGTGCTAAAGAAAACGTAGAGACATTCGCCCTAACTTAGAATCCTGGCTCCGCCACTCCTAGTTTATAATACGATCAAGATCACCAACAACAGATTGCTTACATTGATAGTAATATATTGTATAAACCAAAAATCATGCATTCACTTGTATACATATAAGAAAATTGTGTTACTCATACAAAGATGTACATCTATAAAGTAAACAGGCCGGAGATGAAGCTCTGTCGATTTGTCGAAGAAGAAACTATGATCAAATCATCTGATAGGAGCTTTAATCCATCCATTCGCGAAAGCAACAGCCAAGATGATGAAAGGTGTTGACATGCCGAAGATGAGTATGTATGGAAGTGGTGTTGACATTGGATTTTCTCCTTCCCTTTCTCCTGCTGTTTGCCAATACCTACATTTTCCAACATTGTCACTACCAGTACGAATCCTCTGTCCCATATTATATTAGCTGGATGGAACACGAAAACGAGACACAGGATCTGAACTTCTTATTGGTGTGATGGAAGGACATGTGGTCGTCTACTATCTCAAAACAATTTTTGAAAGATGAAAGTTAGGCTTGAACTTGAACAAAAGTCTGTTTGAATCAGATGCATTTTTGTTCTGCCACATATGGTCGTCTACTATCTCAACCAAAGGTAAACAAATGAACGAGATGTAGTAAAACATAAAATGTAATGTCATGAGATGAGACTCACTGTTCTGGTTCTTGTTCTTTGGTAATAAATTTCCTTTTGTCATCTTTCTTCTGCTCCCCATCAGTACTACTTCCTCCTACATAACAAAATAATGTAATGTAAATAACATATACTATACAGAATATTAATTAACAAATTCTTATTTAAGACCGCATTTAAAACCGTGAAAGTATAAAATCATTCATAACATACAGCCATCATCTTAAACTTTTAGCCGTGTTGGTTTATTAACATGGTATAAAAGCCGAGTTGCAACCATACTTCAAGCCCAAAGGGCCGTCATTCCTGGAGCTCCAACCATTATTTATAGAAGAATAGAAAACAGTTTGACAACACATACAACTTACCCAAATCTGCATGAACTCTGAAAGAAGTTCTCCTAGAACAATGAATGTTGTTGGGAGAAGTTGAAGATGATGGCAATAATGTTGTTGAAATTGGAAATTTTGTAGTTAAAGAGGTTGATATTATAGCTAATTTTGCTGCCATTATTTATTTGTTGTAATTATTTAGGTTAATTAAGTAATGATTTTGTGAAGCATGAAAGTTAAGAAAAATTTGGTGTGAGTTGAGGAGAATGGGTGAGGAATGGGGATTGGATATGTAATGTAAGGCCCTCACCTTGTAAGAATCTTATCAACAAACAATCTAAAAG
The DNA here is from genome assembly GCA_009801015.1 of Silene noctiflora. Lineage (NCBI taxonomy): Eukaryota > Viridiplantae > Streptophyta > Magnoliopsida > Caryophyllales > Caryophyllaceae > Silene > Silene noctiflora. The sequence goes on from VHZZ01000221.1 coordinate 92,848, forward strand.
TAACATCCCCTATGGTATGGTCACAAGTCATTAGTCAACATTGACTTATATTAAAACACTTTAGGATCGGGATTTTATTTTGAATTACTATGACTTGTTATAAAGAAAAATTATAAAAGTATTAGTTTGTATTATACGAAGCTGGATGATAATATAATGTACTCGGTATTAGTGTTTGTAGTTGTATTGCTCTTTGTAGTACTGTTTGTATTTGTGATCATGTTTAATTTTTCTATTCTGGTCACTTATTTACGTTTTTTCTTATTTAGGTGTATGAGTTACTTATTTACGTTTTTTAATACCAAATATTATAAATAAATTTATCATGAATTATGAAGCTCATATGAATATTTACAGGAAATTTATGAACACTTAGATCAGCTTATTATAAGTTGTTCTTAATTAATTAGACATCTCAGTTCGAGTCCTAAGAAGCTAGGAAGTCTAGTGAATGCAGCGTTTCAGGATGTCATTGTGGCGGGGCCTAATGAATGTATGCTCCATTGCAGTTATACCGCCAAGCAATACTCATACACACAAGTCATACCTATACTCGCTCCACCAGCCATTACGAGTACAAGTTTTCATGGCCATAACCACGGCATTTCGGGATGTCATTAACGCAATGCGTTGTGGTGCCCACTGATACCCGTCCCACTGACATCATTAGCAACATTGTTAAAACTTGAGAGAGAATTTTACCTACGTCCTATCCAACTTAAATCCAAACTATAAACAAGATGATACACATCCCAAAAAAACACGAATATACGGTTTTGCTTCTGCTCATCCCTAAATTGATAGTCCAACTCTATCATCTTCATAAATGACCGAGAGTCCGAGATGAAAAAGCGGATCCTCTGTTCTATTATCGTTGATTTTGTCCCGGGAACTCCTAGTAATCTACAATTTACCCCAATAAAAAACGAGTAACCTCCCAAGACTCCAACTCTCCAAGCAGTAAGCCTTATTTAAAACGGATCAAAAACCAACACATGTTATTAAAGACAAAAAATTTGTCATATTTAGACAATTTACCATCTAATTTACCATATATTTAACCTGTTTAATATTAAAACGGATAATATCGGTCCAAACGAGAATTTGTGTTCTCCAAGAGTCCCAACTCATTCATTCACTTACGACAGTTTCCACTTTCCAGTATTCCACTACTCTTCCATAAACCGAACAAACACCAAAACATTCTTCACAAAGTCTTCATCTTTACGATTCAAACATTCAACTCTAGTCTGAGTCTTCATCACATTAATCCCACATCCATAATCAAATCTAACATCCAAACTTCAGATCTTTTCCACTTTTACTTCATTAAATTTTCCCTCTTTTCAGTTGACTATCAATTGAAATTTCAACTAAAACCCTGAATTTTTCTGCAATTTTTTTGATTTCTTGAGCTCTTAATCTCAATTTTAGTTTAATTTGGAGGTGGGTTTACCTGGGTTTTGTCTATTGATTGCTTAATTTTAGTGGGTAGGAAGAATTTTTCATTATTATTGTTATACGTCTAAATTGAGTAATTGTGATTAATTTTGTTGTAATATGTTGGTGAAATAATTAGGGTTTTAGATTAAGCAATGTCTGTTGTACAATCCATGGCTTTGAGCAAGAAATCATCAAGTAAAGTTGGTGGTTTTGGTAGATTTATATTGGTTTTTGGAGTTTTGATTATATTGGTTATATGGTCTATATCTTTAATTAGAACTGATGATCAAATTCATGATGATATACATTCAGTTTCTTTGCATAATGCTGTCGAAAACGGCCTCCCGGAACAAAATGAGCTATCTAGGTTGTTAGAGGGTCGAAATCAGTTGATACCGCGAAATGTAGATCTATTTCCTAGTTTACCAAAAGATCATGTAGTTATTGTATTGTATGTTCATAATCGGCCGCAATATTTGAAGGTTGTTGTTGAGAGTTTGTCTCATGTTGATGGGATTAATGAAACTTTGCTTATCGTCAGTCATGATGGGTATTTTGAGGAAATGAATAAGATTGTGGAAGGTATTACGTTTTGTCGAGTTAAGCAGATATTTGCTGTTTACTCTCCTCATTTGTTTAGTGATAGTTTCCCAGGGGTGTCTAGGAGAGATTGTAAGGAGAAGGAGGATGCGAGTGAGAGGAAGTGTGTTGGGAGCCCTGATCAGTATGGGAATCATCGGTCTCCAAAGATTGTGTCGTTGAAGCATCATTGGTGGTGGATGATGAACACGGTGTGGGATGGATTGACGGAGACTAGGGATCATTTAGGACATATACTTTTCATTGAAGAAGATCACTTTATATTCCCTAATGCATATAGGAATCTCGAGCTTCTAGTAAAGGTGAAAGGTGAGAAGTGTCCAAGTTGCTACGCAGTTAACTTGGCTCCTTCGGATGTAAAGTCTAGAGGGGAAGGCGTTGAGGTTAATATGTTGATTGCTGAGAGGATGGGGAATGTTGGGTACTCGTTTAATCGGACTGTTTGGAAGAAAATCTTGAACAAGGCTGAGGAGTTCTGTTCTTTTGATGATTATAATTGGGATATAACAATGTGGTCTCAAGTTTATCCCTCATTTGGGAGTCCGGTATACACCTTACGAGGGCCTAGAAGTAGTGCGATTCATTTTGGGAAATGCGGGTTGCATCAAGGACAAGGAGAGAAAGATGTTTGTATTGATGATGGATCTATGAATATTGCAGTGGATAGTATTGACAGAGTCGCCAATATCGACTTGCAATGGAATGTCCGTGTGTACGACCATCAACCAGGATACAAAGCTGGATTTAAAGGCTGGGGAGGATGGGGAGACGAAAGAGACCACCAGTTGTGTCTGAAGTTTGCTTCCATGTATCACAATTAATTAATTTCGAGATCTTGGTCATTTTGAGTGAGAACGACTTTCATCTTTCAAACAAGTGGTCAAGAATTCAATTCCCGGCTCTGGTGAATGAAAGAAATCAAAGTTGGGAGGGATTTATCGAGTGATTTGCCTTCACGACCCCCAAAGAGGAAAGCTTTGTGTTGTTATACTACTACTGTCTACTGGCTTTGTTGTGTGGGCTGGTTTGCGTATTTTGTTCAAGCAGCCCGAGAAGTTCGTCTTTTTTAACATTGTAAGAGTATGATTTGTAATCTTTGATAGGATATCAGCAGCAGGTTTTTTTGTCCCTATTGAATTCTCCCCTCTTGTAATATATGGAAATTTTTGCTGTCATACTGTTGTGTTTTTGGTAACAGTAGTTTTGATCTCTTATGCTATGTCCTGCCAATCTGCCATTATGCTCTTTAGTTTACTTTTATGTAGTCATTTACGGTATCTTCTGTTGGAGAACAACTTACCAAAGCATTACAGTTCCGGCGCAAGAAAACATAAACTCGACAATTAGTGTCATGAAAATGTCTAATGTGAGACGTGAATATGTGTGCATCAGACACTCGCGTTTTGGGGAATGTGGTGCACAGCGGAACAAAAATCTTTGCCATCGTCCGATATCATTTCCTCTGAACTACACATTGACAAGTTTTTGCCATCCACCAGCATTATTTTCCCTGTACTACACAATGACTCAAGTTTCCGGAGTTGCAGAACTGCAGCAGTGAGTACATTTCTTAAGACAGTCAACTAGTTTAACTCGTAAGTCACCAAGTGACGGTATTCATGTCCGAGTTTCTAAACTCACAAACATTAAAGTACATTTCTTGTAACTCAACTGGAACTATCAACAACACTTTTAACTATCCACCAGCTGCATATTGCTGTAGACTAGATGAGATTACATTTCTGTATATAAAAAACTGAACAAATTTACGCTCAACTGTGAGCTGCTCTCTATTACTATAACTGCAGTGCAAACTGAGTTGAATACCTCTACCCTTCAACTGTTCTCTACTGTAACTGCCAAACGGACTAGCGCCATCATCAGTTATAAGCTGTGTTTGCCTCTGGTGAACCATACCCTTCTCATCAATTACAATAACCTTTCGATAAACAGTATATGCTCGATTTCTAGGATGCTAGGGTATTTTATGGTACTTTGTTGCTTATGATTCTCTTCTTCCTGTTAACTTTGTTTCTTTGAGCCTTCTGAGGCAGGGGAGCAAATTTTTCTGTGTCAAGCCAAGTATCCCTTGAAATCTCTCCTAATTTTGCATTCAATATCCTGTAAAGTTAACATGTAAGACGGTGATTCGGTGAACAAGCGCTCAATACAGTTAAAATTACATTAAGAAATATCCAACACAGGTACCTGTCAGAGTGTCAAACTGGGTTATCTTTGGAAAACATCCAATTTTATTTATTTTTTATTTATTTATTTTTTAATATGAAGTTTCCTTGAAAAAGTGAAAAAAGATCGAGATGACAATGTTTATGCGAAACACACCTGAAAGCGGCAGTGAAAAACATGCTCACTCGGATCATATCAAAACGGTTACTAAGTAATTTGTCCATCCCATATACCATCTGGTATCGCCAGTTTGTGTAAAGGCCGAGGAAAGCTCCATAACCAAGGGCATTCGTGTTTGCAGATGGTATTTGCACAGAAAGCCTGTTCATTCAATTGAAGATTTTACGATCCATACAAAACATCAACAACATAATGCAAGAACTTCAAAGGCAAAATACACAACATATGCTAGTAACATCGAAAAATAAAAGTATCCGAACTAACCTTCCTTGCTTATTTCTGGCACAAAGATTAGACAAGGCAGTTTGAACAGCGCCTGCCATAAATCCCACCAAACTGAATTGTACAGCTTTGCAGACAAATGACTGAATCCTTTGATGAAGATCAAATCGCCTGTGACGGTAGCTTGCTTCAAAGATATTGTTTGGGAGCTTATGCAAATTGAATATGGAGGTATTTGCAAAGGAACAACACGGAGCAAGGGACCAAATAACCAGCGAGTTGCAGGCAGCGACGGTTAGAACATTTATTAGTGCCAAATCCCATTCTTGCCTCATTCTGTCTCCGACAAAAACAAATGGAAATGTTGAAATGCAATCAGCTTTCTGTGATAGGAAAATAAAAGAAGAATGTGAAAGGCACAGTTGTTTGAGGCCACAGAATCTAGAAACACAACCACCTACATTATCCCAGTGCCACAGTTTCGGCACTGAATAATAGGGAGTCTCTAGCTCCATTGGAAATGGAAAGAGTCTATAAATACCCAACAATAACAGTAACACAGTTTCAAACGCCTACCTGTTCCCTCGCCGGTTGAACTCTGATTGTACGGAGCAAGCAATTGTGAAAAATTGTTCAAATAGAAGCTTCTGCAGAAAAGCAGGATCTGCCATAATCCTGAAGCAGCAAGTGAAATTCAGTTACTTTGCTATAATAAACCGATATAACTAGAAGTCTAGTACCAAAACAAGTTCATAATATGTTTCAGGGTAAATCTTGCAAATTTAATTTACCCAATCAAAAACCAAATATTTGAACGGATTTGTAGTCATTGATCCCTTTCACTTCTTAGGTATTTACCTCCCCATGAAGGCTCTTGAGATGTCCTTAGAGAGACTTCGATAAATCGCCCTAGTAATACTTGGCCTTGCTACATTCATTAGGTATTTCACCAGTTGAGCTGAACTGATTACACCCTGAAGACAAAATGCATTTTTGAAAGTTAACAATCTCGCCGTTTATTCCTGAAAATTTTTAGTAAACCACAGAAATATGAAGGATTATGTTATCACCACTCAGGCAGGCACCCATGACCCACCAGTTCACAAGCGAGACGTATATCAACCGGTAGATTCTCCAGCGTCATCTGCCACTCCTCCAAGGCTGCTACTATATATCTCATGTCATATAGCTGCAATAAAATGAAATTTACGGCACATTACATTTCAGTGCATAAATATGAACATTACCGCAGTGCCTCAATAGCTCTTGTAAATTGAGAGGTTTTACTAATGCGCAACAAAATTAATGATTGCAGGTTCCAGTTAGTTGCATGTATACCTCATCGAGTGTGATCCTTCTCCGGAACCATCCATCCTGATCTCCATCATCTTCATCATCATCGTCAAAATCAAAGTAATCGTCATCATCACCGAACCCACCTCTACCATTGTCACCACCACCAGTTTTTTTACCCCCATTACCGCCACCACCAGTATCGCCGAACTGCAGTGTTTCCTTCAATTCCACATAATGATCAGTCAGCTTATTCATACAGTAACATTAAGACCCCGATCTTTTGAACTGAAACTCTCTGAACGGAACTGAACTTATAGGACCTAAACTAAACTAAACTGAATTGTAATCAAGTCTAAAAGAACGGGACCTAAACGCTATTCATTTCATCATCATACATCATAATATTCTTAAAAACATAATTAGGTTAAAGATTATTAGTGTGGAATTACAACTAAATACCAATTAAATCATCATATGAATATATATATATAACCTAAAATCCTAACATCATCCTGTGATAACAAGTTACACCATTAATTCTTCGAGACACAAAAAATAAAATACGTAAATAATTCATCGACTGGGTGCGTTAAAAGAATCAATTTTGTAATTTACAAGCTATTACATACGACTTTCTCATGCAAGACTAGTTGAAAATAAACACAAATTCTTATGTAAGACGTACAGATCATTAATCATACGCACCTCAAAGACAGACTTGCTAGTTTTTTGGTTCAATTCAGGTTTCGACTTTTCCAACGTAACCGAGCCATGCCCATACGATCCAGACACTATCATGGAACCACGACGTTGACGTCCATGAGACGTCGAACCATAATCAGCCACGACCGCTAACGCCACAAACGACTTCCTCGACGAAAACAAACTGCATTGATATTTATTGACTAAACAAACATTATTAAACAAAGATGTTGATTTTGTACGTGAATTTGTTGTATGAAGATTGCGTTTCTTTTGGTGGGTTTTGAAAATTGGAATTGTTGATGGTATGAAAGATTGAAGAATTGTTGACATTTTTTTATTTTGTTGGTGAAATTTTTGGTGAATTTTCTTGAATTTTGTTCGATTGTTTCAGAGTTTTCAGTGTAATTAATTCTTGAAGCTACGCTAGGGCTTTAGAAAAAAGGGTGTCCCGACATCAACATACATGCTGACGAGAGCCAGGTAGGGACTAACAAGAACGGTCGTCCCGAGTAAGTCTCTTATAAAACGGTTTTACATAACAAAAGGGCTGAACAATGAAAAAACCGGAAATTTCAGAAAAAAAAAATATTCATTTTTTTTTGCTAGTTTACCCTATCACATTAGTAGTTCGGCCAGCTGACCCTAACCAAATACGATAAATAGGACTATTTAACCAGATGTATATGAACATTGTACATTCAATACAAATTTAGTTGAGCTTAAATGAAATTTTTTTTGAGCTTTTAAAAAATTTGATTTACATTTTAATTTTTTAGGTGTTAAAATTAAAATCTTATTGAGTTTATATGTATTATTTTTGAGTTTTAGTATAATATTTTGAGTTAATTTTTTTTTATAAAGCCGCTCAGATTCTTTTCAATAAAGCTCGTAAAATGTACGTATAAGCTCAAATAATTTGTTATAAAGCTACAAATCTATACTAACGAATGCGTGAAAGTAGTGATTAGCCCCCATAACTTTGAGCAATTGTGAGATTAAGCCCCATAAGTTACAAATGTAGCAATTAACCCCATAACTTTGACAAAAAGTGAAATCTAACCTTGTTTTTAATTTTAACATAAATATATCATTAAATCATTTTATATTTATACTAATTGTACATTAAATCATTTTTAATATTTTAAGAGTATTTAACTAATTTATTAATTAACGTAGTTTTAATATAGAATATTTTAAATATTTTCACTAGTTTTAATATAATTGATATACATATGAAATTACTTTACAAATTCTAAATTTTATGTAGCTTATTCAAATATTATTTTTTTCCAAAAAATGTGTAATAAATTTCATATAATTTATAAATGCATTACAACTTTTATTGTATTGATAAATTATACAAATGAATGAAATTGGTTTTTTTTTTTGTGCAATTTTGGTTGGAAATCAAAAAATTGGATTCAATTTCACTTTAACTCAAAGATATGGGGCCTAATCACTACATTTGAAAGTTATGGGGCTTAATCTCACAATTGTGTAAAGTTATGGGGGCTAATCGCCACTTTCGCGCTAACGAATGTATACAACTAGTTGTATAGCCCATTAATTGACCAAATCTTCTATATATAAAAGCTAAGTCATTTCAATGATTGTGATTGGTTAGCATCAATTAAGGGAAAATTTAGGTAGGAATTTAGTTTCAGTTTTATTATGGTGGTGTAGTTTCAAGCCATTAATATACTTTGCAACATTAATTCTATAAATCATCTTCTATATATAAAAGATGAGTCTTTTAAATGCATGTGATTGGTCCATTGATTTTAGGATATTAAAAACAAAAAGCCACTACCCCCACTACTCCTACCACTTATGAAAGACATTTTATTTCAAGATTAAATATGAAATGAAGCTTAAAAAGAAGAATTCTATAAGAAAACATTGGCAATAAAGTTTTTAATTTTTTTATGAAATATTTTAAAAAATTGAACATATTAGCTCTAAATAATCGGAAAATTATGAGTGTACACGAATTGAAA
>VHZZ01000221.1:102052-113445 GCA_009801015.1 Silene noctiflora
TCATAGTCATATAAATAAAACTAGAGCGTTTACAAGGTTAATATGTAATAATCATTCACAATTATCTAACATGGTATATGGACAAGCTCTACGATGCAACTTTGTCTAAGAAATAAGAGATCATCTACCAATATTTGTAATTTTTTGAGACTCTTTATATATCATGTACTTATGTTTAACGATAACGATATTTATTAATATTTGAAATTTTATAATTATGTGCAATTTTAATTTTCAATATTTGAACATTTCGTTAAGTAACTAAATATCTAATTCCGTGCAATTTCGCACGGGTATAAAACTAGTATGGAGTAAAATTTTGGTCTCTCTCATTGGCTAGGTCAGGTGTATGGTGAAATAGTGTCATGTTACCGTATACCTAAATAACTAATAATAATGATAAGCCTAGTTTTTACTTTATTTAGATTATACGAGTGCTTGGTTATTTAAGATTTAATTTTAAATTCTTATTGAATGGGGTGTTTAGTAATGTGGTATTCCTGGTGAACATAAAAATTTCTCCGTGTATCTAATAATTTTTCTTAATTATCGACTATTATAAAGTTGTAACGAATAACAATAACCCTCATACCAATATCCTATTCCCGAATTGCCAATAAGCCTCATACCAACATCCTATTCCCGAATTGCCGATCTATCTAAACCATACTTCATTAAATGTTTTATATTTCCAAAATACTCTTTTCGACACTAGCCAAAACCTAAATAATTAACTCAAACCCATATAAGACTGAATTTTTTGATCAAAATTTCAACTCATCAAATAAATTTCTTAAGTTTTCGGTCTAATTTATGTCGATCTTGGACCCGTCATCACCCCTAGTGCCACTTGCATAGTTCCCCAGCCCCCAATAGACCAATTTTATGATCACTCACCAATTAACCATCTTCTTTTATTATTTTCCGAGTAAATAATAGTGTCTCGACAACAGTATGTAATTCCCTCGCATATGCTCTATTTCCACAATCTTCTTTCACGCGAGTAACTTCAAAAGTTAAGCCAGTTCTCAATTCCGGTAACCCAAGTTCAAAAAATTTCCTGTGCAATCTCTTAACTAATCAAGCATTGACCAACAACACCGACGCGAGACGGTTTTAAGCAAGACCAACCGTTTATTGAGACCCTGTAATTTCTCTCTCTTTTTCCTTCTTTTTTCTCATTTTAATCAACCTTTTATTGAAATTTATTGAAACCCATGTCCAATTTGTTCTTACCCTTTCCAAATTTTGTATCTGTTTGATAAATCATTGTTTTTAATTTTGTTGGGATTTAAGATAATGTTAATTATTCTATGATGTAGTTAGAATTTGTTTTGTTGGGTTGATTTGCTGTGTAACTCTGCTGCTGTGCCATATATATAGGTTGTATATGATTAAAGTTCATGTTTTTCAGTAATCTTTGTTCAAATTTTAATTGAGAAATGATACTGCCAATTCTTGTTTTGAAACCGTCTTAACTTAATACGGCTCTCACACCCGATTAGAATAGAGGTGTAAATAAAAGGTGGTTGTGAGAGGTTTTAAGCTAAGACGGTCTTAAGCAAGACTAACTAGATAAATAATGTCATCAAATTAAATTGATTATGTCTATTTCCTTGGAGAGGATTGTATATGACATCTTTATGAGCTAGTTTAACTTGTAGAGCAACAATCAAGTTTTTTTTTTTTTTCGTTTTTCAGTGTTGGTGATTTAGAATGATGATTCTTGTAAGCCGACCCCAACCCGTTTGGGTATTTAAGGGTTTATTGTTGTTTTTGTTTAAAGGGTTTAGTCACATGTTTGTTTTTCAGCTGTTTGATCACTGTGCTTATGTGAGATATACTGCTATTATCACAAATGGTCATATGAGCTCAATTACCTGCCTATGAATCCTGACTTTGGCCATTGCATAAGTGCTTTAGAATAAGTGAATTGTTCCGTAGGCCTCGGCAGGGTAAAGTATTTAGCAAATTAGCGGATTTGGCCATGGAGGAAGCCCCGGCTTTTGGCGAAGGGAGGGACTTAGTGGTGGCCTATGAGGCCATCTGAAGTTTGAACATACAAGAGGATTTGGCCATGAATTGTTTCATGCTGATGGTTGCTTACAGATCTGTCTTCTTTCTGCTGAAAAAGCAGTGAGAAGATGTGAAGGGTCTTAGTTCTTAGGTTGGACATGAATGAGATTTATTGGCAGCTGGGTTGCGAATTGCGATAAACCCCATGGAATCATGATTTGGCTTACGTGTATTAGTACCATGGCTTTGGATTAATGTCATATATCAGATAATGTTATGTGGTAACGTTTCCATGATGTGATACTTGAGTATATAACTTCTGCAAGCATTCTCCTCTTTGTTGTCACAATGTTACTAGATTAACTTGCTATACTGACAATCTTATATATAAATGTATTTTTGATTTTTACGACCCTTGTACAGGAAGGGAAGTTACATGGTCAAATTCCAGTTGGGGGAAGAGGTGATGGAGCTGCTTGAAATCGTGGAATGGGCATAATGTAATGTATGCAAATATCTGGAGTAGGAAGTCTTTTGAAAGTGTATTTGTTATTTCGCACACATTTAAATCCATCTCTTTTATGGCGGTCATTTTACAGAGACTATGAATGACTTGAGGCTACTATACGGTCAGAACTGGTTTGACCATTTTTATTATTTTCATCATCCAACGTGTCCGCATAGCAACTCTTAAGCTTTCAGCTTCTTGTCTTCTAAAGTGTTTCATATGCTAGTATGCTACCAATAGCATAGCAATGAGACCAACAAACGCTGTTTGGATACAGCGGGTACAATGTCCCTGTGGAGATTGGAAATGTTTTATTAGATATGAAGGGGACGAAGAAGGGCAGGCTTCCCAATCAACCGAAAATGGGACTTCATCATCGCCATCCTCAGAATTGGTGTTTACACCATATGTCGGTCAGACTTTTAAAAGCGATGAGGAGGCTTTTGAGCACTATAGTGCCTTTGCTCGTAAGAATGGGTTTTCCATTAGGAAAGCACGATCAACTGAAAGCCAGAACCTCGGAGTTTACAGGCGGGATTTTGTTTGTTACCGCTCAGGGTTCAACCAGCCAAGGAAAAAGGCTAATGTAGAGCACCCCAGAGAACGTAAATCAGTTCGTTGCGGATGTGACGCTAAATTATACTTGACTAAAGAAATTGTGAATGGTTTACCTCAGTGGTATATTTCTCAGTTTAGTAATGTTCATAACCATGAGTTACTGGAAGACGACAAAGTACGACTCCTCCCTGCATATCGGAAAATTCAAGAATCTGATCAAGAGAGAATTCTCTTACTCTCTAGAGCTGGGTTTCCTGTGAATAAAATAATCAAGGTCCTGGAATTGGAAAAGGGTGTTCAATCAGGGAAATTACCGTTTATAGAGAAAGATATCAGAAATTTTGTCCACTCATGCAAGAAAACCGGTCGGGAAAATGACATATATTTCACTGAAAAGAGGGTAGCTGATATGCTGGACTTGCTTGAGGCTTGCAAGGCTTTAGCAGAGAAGGATGTCGATTTTTCCTTTGATTTTACAGCAGATGCTGAAGGCAATGTTGAAAATATCGCATGGTCTTATGGTGATTCAGTTCGTGCATTTAACAGTTTTGGTGGTGTTGTTCAATTTGATATGACATATCAATCTGTCATATATGGCTTGCTACTTGGTGTATTCTCTGGTATAGATAATCATGGCAAGCCGATTTTCTTTGCCTTTGTTCTACTTCAGGAAATAAGCTCCCATTCCATAGCATGGGCCTTACAGGTTTTTGCGCATATAATTTCGTGCAATGAGTCTTGTAGGAAACCATTTTACATTTGAGACCTATCCAAATTCTTTCATTTTCCTCATTTAATTATAGGGTCAATAGGTTAGTCACACCTGCACAGCTATCTCATATAAGTTTCTGTGCATCTTGTATTTTCCTTGGGTTTCCTATTAGCGTAATTTTCTAAACAATTACTTTGAACAGACATTTGTGCAGTTTATGCGAGGAAGACATCCACAAACTATAGTCACTGACCTGGATTTGAGGCTGAAGGACGCCATAGCGAATGAATTCCCCTATACCAAACATGTCGTATCTTTATGGTATATTAGGTCTAAACTAAGCAGCTGGTTCTCTTTGCCGTTAGGACTTCAATATTCGGTCTTTAGATCCGAGTTCGAGATCTTGTTCTATCTGGACAGCATAAAAGATTTTGAAACTCATTGGAATCATTTGCTTGCAAGGTTTGGACTGGGATCAGATAAACACATTTCTCTTCTAACATCGTTTAGAGAATCCTGGGCGTTCTCATACATAAAAGAGTGCTTTCTTGCACGAATCGTGATGACTGAATACATGGAATCCTTATATATTTGTTTATATGATATCTTGAAAGTCCAAACATGTTTGCAAGGCTTCTTTGAGCAGGTACCCTCTTCTTGTTCTAATCGTGATTTTGTTTCCTGTAATCTTATTTTCTGTGCACCAGAAACCTACTAATCCTATCCGTCCAACACAACATTGAATGAAATGGGTATGGATTACATACGAATGCTTACTACTCTGGCCTTCTCGTAACATGGACAAAAAGGGACGTGTGCATGACAAATTTACATGAAAAACAAGTGTATGAAGCATGTAGCGTGATTTTGATGATTAAGCCCTTGTTTCGAACATCTCCTTATTTCACTTTAAAAACTCGAAGATTTCATATTTAATAGCATAGACTGGAATCTAATTTTGCAGGTTGGTCATGCTGCAAGTTGCCGGTACAAACCCAACGAGGAAATGCGGTTTATTCAGTTGAAGACATGCATGCCAATAGAAGAACATGCTCAGAACCTTCTTACACCATATGCCTTTTGTGTTTTTCAACATGAACTAGCGCTATCTACTCAATATGCAAGCACAGAAATATCCAAGGAATCGTACATTATCCGCCACTATAAGAAAACTGAAGGAGAATATCTCGTAATATGGATTTCAGAGGAAGACCGAGTTCATTGCTCATGTAAGGGATTTGAACATTCAGGTATCTTGTGTAGGCATGCTCTTCGTTTACTAGTCACAAAGAACTATTTCCAAGTTCCCGACAAATATTTTCCATTTAGATGGAGACAGGATAGTTCCTTGCTTCCTTTAGACGAAGAAACTACTCAAACAGGCAAAGAGGGGAATCATTATGCACTACAAACTCTAACTGATACCTTGCTTGAAGAATCATTGATGTCCAAGGCGCGATTCAAATTTGTTCAAAGAGAACTCACAACTCTCCTTGATCGCGTTAAAAATATATCTGATCATGACGTTGCTTCAGAAATGACGTCTAATAATTTCAGTGAAACGTAGACTTCTCAAAGTTTACGTCATTGCATCAGAAATGATGAAGATATTTTCTACATGTCATACACTGCTCAGGTTACTGATCTTTTCTAATAGTTATGAAATTGTACAGGGTTGTAGACTATAGATATGGTTTGGGGATCTTATTTTGGATTGACGAGAACCGATCCATTTAATCTTGTGTAGCAAAATAGTGCAGTGTTCTGAAATGCACAGAGAAGGACACTCCCACTGCAGGTCGCAAGTCGCAACCTTTGGGCCCATTCCCATGGCTACTTGCAGTCACCCTAATGTAAACATCATCATGAAAACGGGTTCACCAATCGATTGTATGGTGTCATTTTGTATTAGATTTGGTGTTTAAATATCACAGAAGAGAATACTGATGGGGTCAGATGGAGAAGGTGACTATCATGGTGGATCGAGGTGGCGATGGGACAAAAGATATTTACTCGCTGAATGGGACAAAAGATATTTACTCGCTAAATATGAGTAACTGACTGTCCAAAAATTTTCGACCTATGTTATTCAGACTCGTTTAATATGCATATTTTGGTTGAAAATAAGGTATATACAAGTGCTTATACCCATGTCCGAGTGTTGAGTGTCAGATACGGGTATGCGAGGAGTTAGTTTTACATAAATATTGTTATATGAAATAGAAAGCGGTTAGTATTGTCATCATTAACTAAACCATAAACCATATAAAATAAGGTAATGTTTTTTTATACCTATAACGGTCTTATTTAAGTTTTTATGCGAACTTCCGGTTGACACATCGAATTGTGTGCCTATTGCCCTTTTTTTTCCCATATTGATTATTTAGATGAGGGAAAAAAAAAGTGGGAGAAAATCACAAAGCCTCATCACCTCATGTTTAAGATATACACAACAGTCCATGTCAGATTTTCCACTAAATGATCATCATCTTCACTAAATTCAAAACTACTTCACATTTACTACAGTGATATTTACTCAATTTTGATTCTGAACAACCAAAACTAAACACAATTACATTGCATGGCTATGCAGATGAATGCAAAAGTTGCAGTTTTTCACTGTACTGTAAAAAATGGCAACTCCTTTTTACCACCATCTTCCATTATTATGCCTTCAAGATTGTATTCTAGTAATTGGGTTTCTCAAATTCTTTCAAGATTTTACTTTAGTAATTGTTTTCAAGCTAAATCTTCAAATGGGCATCCTTTAAATGCTGTTTCTCTTCATAATGATCAAGGTATATATATTTGCTTCTTTTCTTGTAATTTCAACTGATTTTCTTTGTTTTTTATTGTTGTTGTTGTCGTGGTGAATTATGATTAGTTAGTGAATGGTAAATTTGTGTAGAATTCCCTCTTGTCTTGTTCGTTTGACGAGTATTTTAATCAAAGGCAAACAAATGATTCGGAATAATCGAGTATCTGTAGAAAGATTTCAGCTTTACTGATTATGGAGTTTGATTTTTCTGTAATTGGTTTGAATTTAATACTGTAGATTGTTTAGGAGAAGTGATTCTTTAGGAAAGATTTCACCATTAGACTCTTAGAACTTGGAAAATTTGGCAGTGAATGTAACTGCGCATATTTAACAGCATTGAAAACAGAATTGCCCTTTTCATCTCAGTCATTTGTATGCTTTTGTATTCATTGTGAGGGGTATTTTAATCAAAGGTAAACAAATGATTTGGATGCGGAAGTAAATAAGGACTTGTCTGTTGGTTGATCATCAGTTCTGCAGCTTTTGTATATAGTAAATAAGATTAATCTGTTACTTGATAATCAAAGGTAATGCATTTGGTAAACGTTGTTTATGTTACTGTTACATTGACCGTGACCACTGTGACATTCCCGTATCCATGTGTTGCAACCGTTACCATAACCAGAGTGAGACTGCATTTTTATACCATGGTCAGGAAGTAGAAATCTTGCCTCTTTGATGTCTCATGTATCTTAAATGTTGTGCTAATTGATACGGAGTAGTAGTTAGGTTCTGGGAAATAAGCGATCATTGTTTATAATGGAATTGACGTTTTCTTGGTGGAAGGAGTTAGGTGAATATAGGGCAAGGGTGAAGTTAAAGGCAATTGGGTCAAGGAAATTTCATTGCTTTTGCTTCAATATTTGCTTACTTGGATACTATGCTCATAGGCTATCCTGAAATCTTAGTGTCATCAATCATCATTAACCACTTGTACGCTTAAAGAAGACCTATGGTGTATCAGAACTTACTGTACTGTATCGCTCGCTATCTATCCTATCGTAAGACCATTTATTGTTCTGTTTATCAATGTTTGGCTGGTGATCCCATAGTTGGCCATTAACATTGTTTCAACCAAAATTCCTTTGCTACTATCATCTTGTGATCAATTTATAAGGGATTCTCAAATAGTGAAAGCTAGTGTGTGAATATGATTGTACTCCGTCGTTCTTATTCATGGATTTCTAGAACTTAATGTAGAATATCCTCGATATCTTACATAGTATATTGCACAAAGAGGTGGGTTCTTATGGATGAAAAAAAGAAGTCGAGCATATCTAGGTGAGATTATTGGGGAAGCCTTCCGCATGTTAAACCTGAGCAAAGTCTTACCGTAAACTCAGCTACCAAATTTTAGGATACGATACTGTAAAAACCAAAATTAGATTCACATTTTTTGGTTTTAACTTGTACGTACATGTTCTTTCTAAGGGCCGTTTAGAAACAATCTCTATATTGTCATATGGGGAAGGCTTTGTAACGTATATCTGACCTCACATACCCTATTTTAAGCGGGCACCTCTTTCAAGGCACTGATGAAATGATAAAGGTGAAGAAGTTGATGAAGTACCTTTGTCATCTACACAAAGTTCTGTTTCATTAGTGTGCAATGCTCAGTAGTCTTCTCTTGGAGTCTTAGCTAGTTAAGAATTGTTAGCTTTTTCAACTTCTGGGTGCTACGGATTCTATATCAAACATGTATAGTTTTCTTCCGTACTAATGATTAAATCTATATTTGAGAATATTTGCCAGGAGATCTTCTAGGTGCTACTCCTGCAAGAAATATTGATTCACTAGTTGATCAACATTCACTTCCCAACTTGGACTCCAGCAAACGAGAATCAATGTTGAGCATAACCGTAGTCGGAGCCTCAGGAGATCTTGCAAAGAAGAAGATTTTTCCTGCGCTTTTTGCCCTCTTTTATGAAGGCTGTCTACCAAAGGCATGTTTTCTCAATAAATCAGTCTGTTTTGAATGTAAATGTACTGTTGTTTGTCCAATTGTCCACGGAGCAGATACACTACCTCCATTCAATTTTCAGTGTCCTTATTTTGGTAGTCAACCTATAACTTTGACCATTAATCTCTCCAAATAAATGTAAAGACATAATAATGTAAAATAGGTCATGTTTGATTCATCAAACCAACTATTTTATTTTCAGATTATCAATTTTAAGAAATTGTATCTATTTTCTATTTGAAAAAAAAAAAAGTCGGTTAAAGTTGACATTTTTTGCCACACAAGTCAAAGAGGGACAACATAAATGGGATGGAGGAGTACCATTTCTGTAATTCATTGAGACAACCGTGTTATGCAGAACTTTACAATTTTCGGTTATGCAAGAACCAAAATGAAAGATGAGCAGCTTCGAGACATGATCAGTGAGACCTTAACATGCAGAATAGATCAAAGGTATCCCAGCTGCTAATCTTGCATGTGTACTCAATGCTGTGCAGACTGTGTTTAGTTTGTCAATCTATCTATTTTTCAATTGCTGATATATCACTAGTCTTCCAGAGAAAACTGCGGTGACAAGATGGATCAGTTTTTAGAGAGATGCTTTTATCATTCGGGGTTGTATAATTCGGAGAATGACTTTGGAGAATTGGACCGTAAGCTGAAAGAGAAAGAGGTAGTACATCTGTAAGTTTGATGAATGAACTGTGATTTCTGTATGGTATTGAGCTGAATGCATATATATTGTGCCTCCTATGGTTGTTGCCAGAAACCATGGACAATGAACAGAGTAGTGTCGGGTTCATGGTAGAAAATTTGATTGTTTAATTGAGGTCGCTAAGCTTCAAGTTGAATTTAACAACCACCGGCTTAAAGTTGTGGTTCCAAGTAGACCACAAAGGCCATATTTAAAAACTGCTTTTCTTAACTTCACGCTTAATTTTTCGGCAACTGTGATGATTTCATCCCATATTATTTGGAAACTAAGATATTGCTGTAATTTTAGGCCGGTAAGCTGCCAAATCGATTATTTTACCTGTCAATACCTCCCAACATTTTTGTTGATGTGGTGAGATGTGCTAGCCATCGAGCTTCATCTGAGGGTGGATGGACAAGGGTTATAGTTGAAAAGCCATTTGGGCGTGACGCAGAGTCCTCCCGTGAGCTAACAAGAAGTTTGAAGCAGTACCTCACTGAGGACCAAATCTTCAGGTAACTCCTATCTGTGTTTCTTCAGTTTAACACATTGTCTGAGGAATTTGATCCTGACTTTACGTCTCTCTTCAGAATTGATCATTACTTAGGGAAGGAACTTGTTGAGAATTTATCAGTGCTTCGGTTTTCAAATTTGGTGTTTGAGCCCCTTTGGTCCAGGAACTACATCAGAAATGTTCAGTTGATATTCTCAGAAGACTTTGGTACGGAGGGTCGAGGGGGGTAAGTATGAAATCGAGTTAATTATTCATCAGTCCCATTATATTGTTCCTATATGAGTTTTCTGGTCCAACGATATCTAACTTTTGAATGGTATTTTTTACAAGTATATTCACGCTTTGGAAATAGTAATATGAAATATTTGTTTGGATAAGTCAAACATTACCAATTTTACATTGTATCGCAAATTATCGACATACTTTTGTTTATTGTTCAATGTTGACATTGTTTGACTACCAAAGTCAAATGGGGACAGTAGATATGGAATGATTCGTAGTAGTACTTAACTGAGAAGTGAGAACTAAAGAGACAGACTTAGTGCATGTTTCGGCTTATTTTGTAGATACTTTGATCAGTATGGAATTATCCGGGATATAATGCAAAACCATCTCCTTCAAATTCTAGCATTGTTTGCTATGGAGACACCAGTGAGCTTGGATGCTGAAGATATTAGGAACGAAAAGGTACGAGTATCCCATAATCCTAGCATCGCCTACAGTCTGCTACATAGATTGTATTATTGTGACATCATTGTTCCTCCCATTCATATAGGTGAAACTGCTAAGGTCAATGAGGCAGCTTCAGCTTCAAGATGTGATTGTGGGTCAATACAAGGGTCACAGCAAAGGGATCAAATCATATCCGGGATATACAGATGATCCAACTGTACCGAATAATAGCCTCACTCCTACTTTCGCTGCTGCTGCCCTTTTCATCGATAATGCTCGATGGGATGGAGTTCCTTTTCTGATGAAAGCTGGAAAAGCTCTTAATACAAAGAGGTTCGGTCTTACTCCCTAGTCTCTCCATCTCATTTATATTACCGCCATTTGAGTGATCAAACCATGCTGACTTAAGCCGATATTTTTCCATAATATACAATAACATTTTGCAAATGTTCGTATGAAAATAGTTGCCTTGATTGTATCTTTACAAATATTTGAAGAAAATTGTTGGTCAAAGTTGATATCGGTTGACCGCCAAGGTCAAATACCTTCTAAATTTTGGATGAAGATGGTATTATTTTCATTGTCATTACTTTTTGTTACTCTTCTTGAAACTATGTTGCCTTCAGAGAAGGAATATAATTGTTGCGGCGTGAACTGCAGAGCTGAAATTCGAGTTCAGTTTAGACATGTTCCTGGAAACTTGTACAAGAAGACTTTTGGAACTGATTTAGATAAAGCTACCAATGAGCTCGTGATCCGAGTGCAACCTGATGAAGCCATCTTCTTGAAGGTCAATAATAAGGTTCCTGGCCTTGGGATGAGATTGGACCAAAGTGACCTCAACTTGCTTTACAGTGCCAGGTAAGGCTTGTTTAGTGAGCAACTAACCACGCATATCCATATGATTGTTGCATTCACGAAGCCAATTGCGCCGTAGTTCT
>VHZZ01000221.1:121554-136534 GCA_009801015.1 Silene noctiflora
ACCAGCCAATTGCACATACAAAAATAGGTTAAGTTTTTGCACAAGAAAGAACATAAATGGTAATGTTTATGGGAACCACAAACCTTTCCATTTTTATAAAAGTAAACAACCCATTTATAATAAGTGGCTTATTCTCCAAACAACTTCTTTTCCAAGACATTGAAAGCAATTTTCTTCAAAGACATCAATACTTTTCCAGAAAATCATTTTGAGAAACATGAAAACATTTTAACAAAGGTTCAAAAGATTTTCGAAATATTTCTTTGAAGGACGAATTAAAAGTTACAGTTGATTACACTCTTGTTTTTTGCACTTAGACACAAAATCAAGTTTAATGATCTTACAACACCATGACTCTTACACTATTGACACTCTTCATCTTTGATCTTCTTGATAACCTTAAATTGACGATTGGATCTTCATTGCTACATGGTTAAACTTAAAAGGCACACATTATATAACAACAAGCATGATTTGTCTTAAGGCATCATCAACATATAGTCTAAATCAAATTTGGGTTTCAACAGTAAAAATATATTTTACTTTAATACTCACTCTTTTTGTGGATCCTTTAATACTCACTCTTTTTTCAGTATAATAAAAGTATTATCTCGAAGAGTGTTACAAATCAAGGAATTCAACAACGAATATTTTACTTACTACTACTGAAAATGAAGAATTACTATTATCGCAAATTCTCATTTAAAATGGTATTATTCTTATTAAGCTTAAGACGAGTTAAGTATCATACCAATTGTGTATATAAAATAAGTATTATCTCGAAGACCGTTACAAATCAAGGAATTCAACAACGAATATTTTACTTACTACTACTGAAAATGAAGAATTACTATTATCGCAAATTCTCATTTAAAATGGTACTATTCTTATTAAGTTTAGGACGAGTCAAGTATCATACAAATTGTGTATATAAGATAAATATATTGTTTTTCCTATAAATTTTTATATATTCAAGTGGTATCTGTCTTAAGTGTAAAACAAATAGTGTCATTTTAAGGAAGACTTAATGTACTATTATACACGTTCTAATAAATACTCCATAAACCTCATTTTAGACGGATTATTTCGTCTAAAGCCTTCAAACGGCTTTATTTGACATTTTTATGGTAAAATATGACTATTTAAATTTTAAACCGGGTCATATAGATTCATATTTGTTGGTTTTAGACTTTCTGTTAAAAATAATAGGAATTGATGGTTAGTTAATTATAGTGAGTTGTTAATTGTTATCAAGTTTCTTGTCAATCAGAAATGTGATTTGATAAGTGCTAAAAAGGTTTAATAGGGATAAAGCCAAGCGTGCGTAGGTTTAAGATTTGTCAGTTCTTTCTTTCTTTGCTTTGAATTTGTTTACATATTGCAGCTGTATTTGATGAGACAATGGAGCTGTTAATTTCTTGCTCAACTCAGGAGATATGCAGAACTAGCTACCTAGCTATCAGTCTATCACCCACTATTTTACAAATCACAAATTCTAATTTGTGACGGGCTAAATCCGTCATAAGCTTTTAACGTGAGAGAAGCTTGCAAGTGGGAGAGACGGAAAGTAAATGAAAAGGGTAAGATGTAAGTAGAAAAAGTTATGAGAGGTCACAAACTTGTGACCGTCGTAAACAAGACGAGCTGTTTACAAATTGGTAATACAAAAATGTTTTGTTTGTGATGGTCTCTTCAAAAAGACTTCACATAGTCTCTTCCTACTTTATCCCACGTCTCTTATAAGTGAGAGATTTTGTCCATCACAAATGAGAATCTGTGTTGACAACTTTTTGGTATAGCTAAATTCGGTTAATAAGGAATATTAATTAGTGTTAAAATATACGGGTAGAATTAAATCTGTCTCAGGGTTACGATCTTACTTAGGAAATCAAGTGTCATTTTATCACTTTTGTGACATTTCAATTTTAGTTACCCTGATAAACAAGTTTGCGATTAGAATGTTGGTGCATTATTTATATTCTAAGCTTAGTCGATTGCATAGACTTTTAGTTGAAGTGGTTTAATTTGTCGATAAATAAACTTTTCTTATGATGAATAATATGATCATATATTCAATATAAAGTACAAATTGAGAGCGAAAATTAATGTAGAAATATGAAATTTATCTATATAATTTGTGATAACTAACACTCAAAAAAGATTCTTTGTTCACGTACAAAATTTTATGATCCTTAATATTATCCAAAATCTTGTTTAAGATATAAGCGCAAATATGATGAAGGCGGAGTTTGAATCTGATTGACGAGCACCATTCCTTATGACTTTTTCAGTTATGTTAGATAGCTAGTTGACATACATCTTCTAAGAAGGACTTAATCCTAATGCAGTTAGACTTAATATATACTAATATTAAACTTTCTAATCAACCGATAACATCTTATCTTCTTCACGGAGAATTACCCTTCCAACGTAGAAGTTGAGAATTGTAATTGTCTAATTGATATAAGTTGGCTCCTTAAACCCTCACAATCAGTTCAGTCAAAGTTCGACTCAATCTCTATCAAATTACGAGGTACAATTTACTAGCTTCTAGCTTAGCTTACCTCGACTAAGAGAGACTTAATACTATTATCAAACTTTATATTCACCTGATGACATCTTATCTTATCCTCTTCAAGGAAAATTACCCCTCCTACCTACAAGTGTAGTTGATTTGAGCTGACTCGTTAAACCATCACAATCAGTTCAATTAAAGCTCGACTGCTCAAACTTGATCAAACCAATCTTAAATATTGAATCCCGGCTCAACAAACCTCGGATTGGAATCTCAATTGAGTTCTTTTATTTTTTTTATCTTAATTTTGGTATTTACAAATTTTATTTCTTTTGAAAATAATTATTATGTAACCCAACAAACTCAAAATTAATAGAAATTCTCATTTGTGATGGACTTTTTTCGTCACAAGCTTGCATCCTCTTATAAACTGCAACTGGGAGAGCAAGTAAGAGGGGGAAAATTGTGAAACGTCACATGTTTATTACCGTCATAAACAAGACTTATTACAAAATAAAACCTAATCTCTAACTTAATATTCCATGCCGATCTCTTGTATCTATTTAAACTCAGCCTCAAATCGACTCAAGCTCAAATCGACTCAACTAAACCCAAGTCCTATTCCTAGTCCCCTACCACTAAACCACCAACAAATGGAGCAAGAAGTGAACTATCAAGTTTAACGTGGCACGTAACACGTGAGATCATGAACAACATCACAAGGAACAAGTACTAACTCACACTAGTACTATCACTCTCACTCTCATATTACAACAATTCAACCCCTCATCTTGTACTCATCTTTTCAACACTTTGCCAAAACACAAAACACCCTTTCTTTTCCCTTCTTTCCAAAATTTATTATTCCATATCTTTTTAATTAAAATAAATAAATGGATTCTATTTCTTGTCCTTTTTCATGTAACTAAAAAATAGAATCTCTATCTCAAACATTTCTCAACTTTGATACATTAACATTTCTCCATTTGGGTCCCCCTATTTTACTAGTAGAAAATTTTGCCTACTTCCACCCCAAATCTTTTAGGACATACCCAATTATTTTCTTGTCCTTTTCATATTATTAGTAATAGTAGAAATCCCCCCACCAAAACAAACAAAAATACACATTCCTTCCTTCCTTTCTTACCCTACAAACCTTCTAAAATAACCGGGTGTCCACCGTCGACAACAGTATTACTTAAAACCCGTTTCATTGACTATGTCTTCGTCTTCAAGAGGAAATGGGAGTGAGAGTAGTAGTAGAAGTAGAAGGAGAAGAAGACCACCAACCCCACCGCCACCACCGCCGCCGCCGTCTCCCCCGCCGTCGACGGCGGAGGAATATGAAGAAATGAATGAAGGAGGAGTTTGGCCTGAACCATTTGTAGAAGGAGTAGCAACACAAGTTGCTTATGATGTTTCTTTGTCTCATGGTAGTGGGGCCCGCCTTTCTGTTGCTCCTTCTCTTGCTCTTCTTTTTCAGGTTTTTAATTTTCTTTAATTTCAATTAATTTAATTCTCCTTTTTTTTATTTTTTTATTTATTTTAGTTTTATGTTTTAATGTTAGTTGTTGGGTTTGTTAGGGTTGCATGATATTAGGGTACGTATGTAGAATTGAAGTTAGACATTAATTGGTTTAATAGTTCAGTTTAATGTCTTGATGAAATAGCAAAAAGAAAAATATTTAATACATCGGATATATTATATCATCGTATATCCCAACTAATTAGAAATGTGGAATTATCAACCATTTTGTTAATAACACAATCCAATTGAATTGAAAAAATGACCGTTTTTATTGATTAGGGTGTATGATATATCAAGTTTGTCTAAAATTTCGTCAAAACCAATCTACCACAACATTATATAGTAGTATAATTTATGGAATCGAATACAGTCTTATACCAAAAACTTGTAAAATGAATCTTGTAAATAAGTAAATTTTCATTTAAATGAGTTATTATTTGTATTTATATAGTCATTTTACACAATTGATATGTAAAGCGACTTTACAAAAGAAAATAATTGAAATATAGTTAATGTAGTTCACTAGCTCTTATTGAATGAGACTCCTAATATAAAATTATAAATATAATAGAAGTAATAATTTTGGTTGAATTTTAATTTTATGATGTCATTGAAGCTGGTATTTTTTTTATCATTTCATTATTTTGGTTATTGCTAGTAACTAGGATTTAAAGTTAATTGCTTAATATTATTAATTGAATTTTTGTATATAATAATTCATACTTTTATTATTTAGGAGAGACGTAAAAAAAATAAAACAGCTACTCCGTATTATGTTTCAGTTAGTATCTCTTACGAATGGTGATTATATCTGTTTTAAGTATACCGGTCAAATACTATCTAATATTGATAAACGGGACAAGATATTGTCATTTCTGCTTTTTATCTCATCTATTTTTATGACCCGTCTCTTATTTAAGACTAAATATAGTACTCGGAAAGTTGCTCCATTATCTTAAACACGAGTTATACCCTCTCTAGTAAAAAAATTTAGGTATTTCAGGCAAAATATCAAACCTCGAGAATACCGTATGAATTTTCCGATTAAGATAATGGAAATAATAAATGATGTTGTAAGGAAGAAAGAAAAGTGTCATGATAAAGATCTTAAATTTTATCTTCATCACTTGTCCTAATTATTCATGTCAAGTGTGATAAGACAGTTTCAAGCAGTTGCATTAATTTAATTTAATAAATAAGGAGTACTACGTATGAAAGAATGTGTCACAGCTAATAAGTTGCTAGGTATATAGGCTAAGCTTGAAGCTATGTGTACTTGATTGATACTTCCAAAAGCCATTTGCAATTTTCTGACCAATGCCATAAAGATTTTGACCTTGATTTTTTACTGTATCATAAGTTTTCAAATTTGTATTAATCATCATTACACTTGTTTATGATAATTATATCTGTTTTAAGTTTAATCGGGTTAAATACTCGCTTATATTGTTAGATGAGACAAGCCTTTTGTTATTCCTAAGACAATTCGGTTTTTGACTCATCTAAATATTCGACCCTTTTCTTGTCTAACATGGGTATGTTATTTTCATATTAAATAAGAATTTGTGATGTTAGTTTTGCTCAAGATCGTATTTTGAGTTGAGATTTCTTAAAACTTTTGCCTTATTTGAGTCGGTTATTATTGTAGGACGGTCCTAACCATAAATGTGTGTGTACACAAGTACAACTTTTCATGTCCTTAATATGTATTTTTTGTCATTTGGACTAAGATTTTAGGCGGAGTTGATAGATGATGTCGAAGTGGAAATAAAAGTTTAACATTCTTTTCATTTCGGTTAACAAACACGGGCCTTCAAATCGGAACTCATTATTTGTAATAAAAGAGATATATCAACATATGGTAATACTTTATTCGTCTCATTTATAGTAAAACGTCAAAACACGTATGATATACTGATATATTGTTATAGACTATAATCCCACGGTATTGTAATGGTCTTGTGCCTTTCGTTAGTGTTCTTACTAACCCGTTTTACGAGATTGCGAACATAAAAAGACTAAAATTGAATACCCAATACCTGGATATTTTCAAGTGTGAAAATGAAAGTGCTAGGAAAAAAAGTTTTACCAAAAAGTAATAAAATAAAAGTATTATAATTATTAACGGTTTTATACTTCATTTATATCCTGAGAATGGCAGTCTCTTGTTTCTTCCATACTTGTGGAAACTTCTAATTTTGGTTAATTTTTTGAGTGTAAGGAATGAGAATCTTGGGAAAAAGATTGAAAAGTAATGGAAAGGTTTACTTTGTTGGGCAAATATTTAATATTTTGCTTTTTTACTGCATGAAATTTACCAAAATAGCAAGTAATTTTCATATTTGACTTCTGAAGGTTACTGAATTATCCATAACAACAGTTTTCATACAAGATGCATAGTAGGTATTTAATTGAACTTGCTATTTTTAGAATGCCCTAGTAAAACTGTAAGGTAACCCTAATTGTATCATATTTTGGTGTGCATGCACTAGGTATACAACTATACATATATAGAGTAGAGATTTTAGGTTGCTCTAATATCATTCACCAAATCCGACTCAAACTCGAGTATATTAAGTTTATTATGAAGACGTGAATTGATTTGATCTGTACCCGATTTGAATAACTTTTGTTTATTTGAAAGACTTGTTTAACTTGTCTCGCTCTAGTGAAAAAAAGTGAATTTGTTTACAAAGACAAGAGTTTGTGAACGTTATCATTTTAAACAACAGATACACATGACAGCTTATAAACTATGTGTATCAAGTTAGCCATCATTTTAGACTCGATTTTACGTTTAAATATATTTTTTTTAAATTATTTTTTGGATGGGAGAGTTCTGGATTATGGACCATTATTAGTCAAGATTCACCATGGATCACCTCAAGTTTGTCATCTTCTTTATTCATGCCTTTATTCATGTCTTTGTTTGTCCAACACTTAACTTGTAGTGGTCTGCTAGTGAGTCAAACCTCTTGGTGGCATGCTAGCTAGGTACAAACTAGGGCTACTAATACCAATGCTTTAAGTATGATTATAATAATGCTTTCTAATTATTATAAGTTTTTTTTTTTAATGATAAATACGTATTTAAGCATTTAATACCCTTCCAAATTTGGTATTCATTTATAAATTAGAGAATAAATTACACATTAATCAATGTAATTAATACATGTATTAAGTATATATTTCCTTTTTTAGTTGCTTAAATACAATCCATTGGGTTGTATTTATTATTACCCTTTTTTTAGTAAAATTATTATAATTATTTAAGAAAACATGTTGGTAATTTTAGTTAGATTTTAAAATAAGTGATTCATGGACGGTTCTAAATGATAATTCATGTCGGCCGACCCCAAATCATTTTGAGATTAAAACTCTTAACGTTGTTGTATTTAAAAAAAGTATGATAAAGAAAAATCAATTCTAGCTCCAACTTAAGTTTGAGAGAAAATAGGCCTATCAAACCCCGAGCTTGAATTTGGTTTTTAGTATACGAGACGAGCTCGATATACCAATATATGGAGTAAAAAATATATAAATACAATTGATAATCTTAGTTATGTTGGACGGGATCATATAAAATACATTTCAATGAATAAATTACCACTTAATCCCCTTGACTCGCTAGCTAAGTTTAAGTCTTCACATATGCTTAGGTCATCCCCAAGCAAGGTCACCAACTGAGTCGTGACCTTGTTGGGTCGTGCTAATGACTCGTTAAACTAGAATTAAGAAGACAATTTTGGTGACCTTAAATAACTCAGGGTCAATTTGTGACCTTGAGTTGAGACTTGGTAACCTTGAGTTGAGATTAATTGTACTACTAATTTGTGTTTGTACGTAGTTTACCAAATATATGAGATTAATTGTCCACACCTTAACCCGTCTTATATTTTTTATTTCGAGATCCGTCACTGGTTTAATCCTAATTATAAACGTGTGAAAGTGGAGTAGTACAAGTATTTGTGTTGGGGGGAGAGGGCAAAGAGATAGATAGTCAAAGGGTACAAAGGATAAGAGACAGAAGTCTTTGGCAGTAAGATTATAGTAGTAGAGCAGTAGGGTTTAGGGAGACTTAGGGTAGATGGCTCTATATAGCTAACATAGATTCCATTCTCTTTTAACGAGACTCTTCTTTTGGCTTTCCTTTCTTGGAAATGAAAGAAATTATAAAGTGTTATTTTAATTAATTTAATTTTACTTAAAGTGTTGCATATTTGCATGTTGTAGTAATAAAAAAGTCTTATATTTGTGTAAGCTTTTCTTCTTTTCATTCTTCACACAAAAAATTTACTAACAATGCTATCTTTGGACCGCATGCTTCCACACTACTTGTCCTACTAAAAGGGCATTTAGTACAATAATGTACGCTCTCTCGCGACATAGGTACGCTCATCTCAACCCAAACGAACATAATAAAATGTACCTTTTTCAAATAAATGAAGCTTTTTCTTGGTTTATTTTCTCAATTTGATTTTAGGCTTTTTAACGAGTGGTAGATGCAGAATTATGATGGCATATGACGTTAGTAGAATATAATTGGTAAATTATAGTGACAAGTCTGACTATCAAATTCCTAGCAAAATTAAGAAAAGTGTTTGATAATTAGTAGAGTAAATTACAAGACAACGATATTGTCTTTTCATGTATAAATTAAAAAGGCTATTACAATATGCTATTAAAAGCATATTCAAAATAGCAAATTTTGACAAATATATTCAAGTCAAAATCTATTAATTTCATTTAATATGTAGTTTTACCAAACATAGCTTTTATTGTAAAAAAAATATTAATGTGGGGTCTGAATTTTGGTACTCAACTAATATCTCCACCTTCTTTACTTTAACCTTCTCTTCTTACATTAAAGTTTTTTTTTTCTTTATGTTAAAATAGCTTCAATAAAAGTTATATTGATGGCATATGAAGTGAGCATTCCATTTGTTCCACTAAATTCTTTACTTGAGGTTTTTTGCATGAAGTCTTGTACATGAATCAATTCTAAGGTCAATTATAAAAATGTAAAAAACTTATTAAGACATCCATAAATAAAATACATATAAAATGACGAGAACTCGATACAGGGCTTAGACTTGGCAAACTGATCAATTGGGTTGGATCAGGTTGGGTCGGGTCGAGCAGGGTCATTTCTGGAAAAATGGATCAACTATTATCAAATTATTTGTGGATAATAATAAGTTTGCAACAATAAATATTGTCGGGCTATACGGAGTCGGGCCAATTCGAATTTGGGTCAAGTTCGAGTCTTGAGTTCGGAAGTCTATTGGAGTTACTCGGGTCGGGATTTACCACTTGGCAATCAATTCAAGTTAGGGTTTTGATGAGTTTGGTGTTCGGGTTAGATTATTAGCTCGGTTCATTCGAGACGGGTCGGTTTTGTGAGGTTTATTTGGAATTGATATTAGGGCATTTGGGGATAAAAAAAAAAAGATGAGAGGAACATGACAAAGGGTAGAATTTGGGAGAGTTGAAAAAAGGGTGGCCAATATAAAATACACACGCGCATATTGGGAGTATGGGATATGTGTCGCTATCTAGGTCTTTTTTTAATGGGAGAGTGTGATGAGTGTGACATTAACAAGTGAGGAAAGAAGACTGCAAACCCTTTTTCTGACCTCAGGAACCTACTCTTTATAGCCTTCTGCTCCACCTACTACCTACTCTTTATCCCCATTCCCTCCCCTTTTCATACTTTTTGTATCAATCCCTCTTAAATAATAAAATGAGTCAAATAGATAAACGAGACTAAACATAGAATGTCCTATGTTGTGCGAAAGCGTCGATAACACCTTAGAAAATGACACCCTCTGATCCAAGTCATTTGTTTACCTATTTTATTTTGGGATGTTTAGTCAATTATTTACCTCAACGCTCAATTTGGTTCACTTGTCTTTCAATAATTGATCTTTGTGTCAAAACCAAAGATAAACAAATAATCGGGATAATGGAAGTACCTGCACAAATTTTATAAAGAGTCGGTCTCACACCTTGACACAGTACTTTTATAACATTATAACAAAAAAATCATACATTTACTATTACAAATGGACCCTTTTATCATACAATAATTATTATTGTTGTACTTGAGGTGAATATGGTCATTCTGGGGGAGACCAACTTCTAATAAATTGCTTATCTATGAGAGTTTTACAATGGCCCAGAGATTTTGAGATGCTAGAAAATCAAAAATTACATAAACAATAAATAAATTGGAAATAAATAGCGCTAGCGTTATCAGATGGTATTTAGTCATCCTACTTACACTTTTGAATACTCACTAGAGTCACTACATTATGTAGTGCCATCCTGTTTCTATTGTTGGTACTACAAAAAGGTGTAAATGAGTTGAATTGACTTCAGGGTAGGGGTGTTAATGAGACGAGACTGCTCGCGAGATACTCGAGATCGGCTCGGTCATATCTCGGCTCGGGCTTGGGATCGGCTCGAGAGCTAAACGAGTCAAGCCGAGCAAAGGCTGGCTTGACTCGAAAAGCTCGCGAGCAGCTCGAATTTCTATGATTAAATAAGATATTGCTCATATTTTATAAAAATATTTTATCATGAATATATTTTAGTATCGCACATATCAAATGTCTCACTGATTTACCAAATATTTTGACCAAGGTTACCGAATTCGCTATGAATGTATCCTTACCAATTCGCGATTCGCTCTTATAGAATGTGTGTTATATGTATTTTCAGTAAGCAACATAATAAAATTCACTTTTAACAATTCGCGATTCGTAGGGCACCGAGCGAATTCAGTAACCTTGATTTTGACATATAACATTCGAGCCTTGTTATTGAAAATATCGAAAGAAAAAAAAATTATAAAATAAACAATTTTATATAGGATCGATTTGGGCTCGAGTTTGGCTCGAGCTCGCAAGCTTTATAACGAGCACATTTTTTTCAAACTCGGGTAAGCTCGAGATCGGCTCGAGCTCGAGTTTTGGTTCTTGAGCACAAGCCGAGCAAGGTCGGGCTCGGCTCGGCTCGTTAACACCCCTACTTCAGGGGTCCTTAAGACTTCAACATAAGTTTGCTATAGGAGAAAAAAGATTACGCATCTGAGGTAGTACCCCTTTTAATTTTTGAGCATATACACATTGTTTCTGAGCATATTAGTATTTTCAAATATAGTTTTTGAGTAATATTATATTATTTTTTTGTTTAATGTTTAAAATAAATGTACTCAAAAACTTAATACTACAAACTCATGATATTTAAAATAAAACTCAAAAACTTTAATATAAAACTCAGAAAATAAATATTAAGAGGTACTGCCTCAGATGTATAATCCATGAACTGCTTTAGATATGTTGATCCAAATGATCCCAAAGTTGGTTCGTATGACGAGTAAGATCTCTTTTTTCTTAAAATAAATGGTCAGAGGTTCGATTCCTAATTCTTGAGAATGAAAAAACAAACTTGGATGAGGTCTATTCAATTAAACTGCCTTCAATACCCGAGATTATCCCAATTGTCCTTGGGAAAACTTGTTGATTATCGTAAATCAATACTATGTATATATTCCTAAAACTAAGGGATTTCAATTTAATTAAATAAATCTATACAAAGTAATTATACTATATAGTTTTAAATCGATAGAACTGTGTGATGGACCCGACTAAGGGACTTCATTGGTTGAAAAATAAATTTAGATAATATCAAAATATAGTGATTTTCCTTAAAATAAACATGTCTCGCCTATGTTATTATTTAGTATCATCATATAATTATACAATTATTTAACTTGGACAAATATAACATAATTAGGTTATATTTTGAAAACTATTAAAAGGTAAATAAATCAAGTTAGATTTCATAATATTCTATAATTATTTCGATTTGATTTGACGTATATATGTTATATATTTATATAATAACCTCCTAAAATTGTAGGGCTAAATAGTAAAAATAATTATGTTAGTAGTGAAAATAATTGTACTAACATTGGATATAATAATATGTTAGTAATCACTTATTTGAATAGTCAAAGCAATTATATTAGCAAGGGAAGTATTGAAAGTAATAGAAGTTACAATCGGAGTAGCAAAATTATCAATATTCGCGCGGCAGTAGTGAAAGTAACATAACCGTATTAATAACGGATGTAATAAAAGTAACAATACTAACAACAAAAGAAAGCATAATAACGGATGTATTAAAAGTAACAATACTAAGAACAAAAGAAAGCATATATGAACAATTAGCTAACTAATCTAAAATATTAATAGCAGGAGTAGTGAATGTCTCATAATTTATTCATCGTAAATTTATGAGTTATGCAACTTTAAAATAGTTTTATTTAAATGAAAATAAAGTTTAATGGTAAATAGATGTAGTCTGGGCGTAGCCGGACACCAATACAAGTTACCCCAATACCTACGAGATTATCACAAAACCGGACTTGTTATACTCCCTCCGTCCCGGTGATTTGTTGTCCTTTTCCATTTTGAGGTGTCTCAATGATTTGTTGTCTTTTCTATTTTAATATTGCATTTGATGAGTAATTTGATCTTTCACACTCAATTTATTCCATTTGTCATCTTATAATTGGCTCTCTCCACTTTCTTTGGTCTTTGTGCCAAAACCAAAGGACAACAAATGACCGGGACCGAGGGAGTAATAATCAAGCTTACACATTAATTTCGGTTGATTAATTTCGTATCCTCGCTAATATGTTCTCGATTTTTTTATTCACTTGATAAAAATTAAGAAAATTTTCTACATCCTTATCATTTATCTTTTCAAAATAGATTGATTGTTTACAATTTCACATAGCCAAAGACGGTATAGTAGATCAGTAATTGTATTCATGCCATTTTGTAGAAGTTGCGTAATTTGCGACACATTGTTTAGATATAATCTTAGTACACCAAAAGAGGGAAGATTAACTTGTGTTAGCCTCAAATTACTTGATTGCGCTATCGTGGTTAACCTGTTGACGATTGAATTGTTTCAGGTTTGTTCAACATGGCGAGCAATATCACGTTCAGAACTCTTGTGGCAAAACCTCGTACGTATTGTATGGGACCGGACCACCCTATTTCACCCGACATGGCGTGAACAATACATCTACCATCATCGGACTACCCGTAATTTCCGTGTCCGTCGCTGCTCTCACCATCTTCTCCACCCTACAGACCACCCACCTGCTGCTGTTCCTGGTGGAGCTGAGGAGGAAGGTGGAGCTGCTGATCAGCTCCCACTTTTTTGTGTCCGTCTTGTCCTCTCCAACGACCACCTAGCCGCTGGTTTTTCTGATGGCTCAGTTCGGTTATTCTACCTACCTACCCGACTTCAACTTCGTACCGTCTACCCACTCCTTCGAGACCGTCTTGGCCTTTACTCGAGAGCGGTGTCTGGGTTGATTCTTGGCATTGGTAATCATCGTCTTGTGTTTGCCTCCCTTGATGGTGACATCCACGTAGTTTCACCCCTTGCTGGACTTGGTCCCGCACGGAGAGCGTGCTTAGGGGACGTGGTCAATGACGGAGCATTGGTAGACTTTGCTGGATGTGGACGGTTTTGGGTTGGACTGTACGCGGGTGTACCAGGTGGGGCGTTTCGTGTATGGGACGCTGAGTCCGAGGAGCTACTCTTTGTTGGTGGGTCCCTAACTGATCCAGAATCTGTCTTGGGCTGGCACATGCTCACTGAGCTCCGCCCCGCTGAGTTAGTAGCCCGGGTTCGTGTCCTCTCCGATGGACTTGCAGTTGGGGTCACTGGCCGTAGGTTATTAGTCTTAGATTTAAACGAACAGGCAGTCGTAGTAGCCGAGGAAGCTCCCCGTCGTGGCATCATTGTGGGATCCACTGGTGTAAATAACGACACCGTCACCACGGTAGACTCACGTGGGGTAGCACGTGTACGACGTATACGCTCACTAGAGGAAATTTGTCGGTTTGTAGTTGCTACTCGAGGTGGTGGTGCCGTATTGCTTAGGGGTTTGATTGGGTGCATGAACGACATGTACGTAATTCTTTGTGTTGGCGGAGTAATACGGGTTTGGGACGTCGAGCATGGCGAATATTTGTATAGTTTGAGGGAAAGATTGGAGGAGGCGAGTGCAATTGTTGCTAGTGATCAATATATTGTGGCTTCTTGTAACACAACCATTCACGTGTGGGATTTTGGTGCTTGAATTTCGACATTATTTTGCTCGAGGGAGGATACGAGTTTGGTACTAATTGAATCTGTCTATTCATGACATCGTATAGTGTTACTTTGTAAAGGTTTTGAAGGTTATTGATTCGCTTGATTTTATTTTGAGGTGATATTAGTTGTCTTGTTGTATGGTGTAACAGACAAAATCAAAGGGCGATGATTGTCTAAAAATCGAGATTATGTTAATGTAGTTGAGAGGGAAGCCTTAATTTTGCTCGTCACAGTTCAATAAACTTTTGAGTTGAACGCTTGAATGTGTATCGTGGCAATGTGAATTATAGTACGGACCACGGAGTAATTAGGAAAATGATATCATAATTGGTCGATATTGAATGTTAATCTCTCGATTGTATGTGGTTCATATGGTAATACCAGGACATAAATTGTTATTGAATAGTTGAAGATCAACTTTTCCAGCTAAATTGCGACGGATGAGTGCCTGGTTCGGGATTTTTAGGCATAAACACGAAGTGCACCGTTGCCTTTTTTCCAAGGCAAGAATGTAAGTTAGAGCCAAGTGCGAGTGATCGCCACTAGCACTTTTCAAGGGTCCCAGAAAGGGATCGAGATTCAAGCTATAGCGGGTCATGTTACTATGTTAGGAATAGGGTAGGATTGAAAAGATTGAAAATAGTAAAACGC
Source organism: Silene noctiflora (assembly GCA_009801015.1). Taxonomy (NCBI): domain Eukaryota; kingdom Viridiplantae; phylum Streptophyta; class Magnoliopsida; order Caryophyllales; family Caryophyllaceae; genus Silene; species Silene noctiflora. Next base: position 136,434 of record VHZZ01000221.1, read on the forward strand.
CGGGTGTGCAAAGCGTCTCCCTTGTGACGGGTCGGTATTTGTGACGGGTAATGTCACTCACAAAACGAATAAAGCAAAAGGTGGGGCACCCCTCCACTTGC
>VHZZ01000221.1:151146-174131 GCA_009801015.1 Silene noctiflora
TCACATTTCTCAAACGTGTCCTATAGGTGTGACTTTTAGGGACCAGTTGATCACCGCCATCAGTATGACAATAACGTCAAACTTATCTAGCAAGCCAACCGTTATTGATAAACGTGGACCAACTGATAATAATACAAAAGTATGCCCTTTTGATCCTTTTAGAGATTTAAATGTTATTGCACTAACTGTATAGGACACTAGCCCCAACAGGAATTAGTCACTAAGGTCACGCCTAATAATAATTAGGCAAAGTTAAGGGTATCATGGAGAACTATAAAAGTGTAGGGGTATCATGTAGAAAATAAAAAAACCGAGGGGTACTATATAGAAAAATTCATGTTTTATGTGCATGTTCGCTTTAAAGGTTTCGATAAATTTGGATTTAAGTTATTGGATTTAAGTTACCCTCTCATTTAGGACTTGAACACAAGTCAGATGGGATCACTTGAATTTGATTTCATTTAAGTCGGACCAAGTTTGTAGATTGAACCCAAATCCCTAGTTGTTTAACGTTCACTTAAGTCTCAAGCCTCGAAACCCCTATTCGTATTCACCAATGTTTCAAGAGCTCCCGCAAATTACAGACCCGTGGACTTAGTCTTGAGCTCCTAAACCACCCTCAGAAAGTCAGAATGACAAATCAACCACTGCTCAGAAACCTCCATATCAGACGACAAACAGCAATGGATCCTCGAGTATGGCACAAAGCTGCTGCTCTTTCAGGTACACCCCTTTTCTCCTCTCCTCTTCACTTACAGTAATTATTGCTTGAGACGGTTTTAAACTGTGAGACGGTCCAAAATGTTAATCACCCTCAGAAGATCAGAATGATAAATCAACCATTGCTCAGAAACCTACAAAAATGGACTGTCTCACACTGTAACACCGTCTTATTCGATAATTTGTGCTTCTCTCTTAATCGTGGTTTGGATGCATCAATACCAACAATTTATACATTAAAATTTTCAGGGATATTGGCTGTTGGATTAGGTGCATACGGTGCTCATGGATTCAAACCCAAAGATTCAACCTATAAACAAGTTCATACTATAACTACCCTTTTCTTATTTTCCTCTAATTCTTGTAATTTGATCAAATTCAGGTTTTTTTGTGATAATTTTGATTAATTTCAATGTTATTTTGTGATTTATTTTTTGGGCTTTTTTTGTTCCATAGGTATGGCAAACAGCTTCTTTGTATCATCTGATGCATACTGCTGCTTTACTTGCTGCACCCATCACTAAATATCCCAACACTGTATGTTCTTAATTGTGATCTGATTAATTTTGGTTTGATTAAGTTTACCATTTTCCAATTTGGCTAAATTTGGTTGAAATTTGGTTAAAGGTGTGCCCTTTTGGTTTAAAGGCGTGAACTTTAGGATAGGGTGAGAATTCAGGGTAGTGTGAGAAGTGAGTTGTTTAAGTTGAATTCGGTTTACCCCCGCGAATTTGGCTGATATTGATTGAAATATTAGGTCAAAGGTGCACCCTTTTGTTGAAAAGACATGAACTTTAGGATAGGGTGAGAATTCTGGGTTTAAGGGTGATTTGTTCAAGTTGAATTCGGTCAACCCCTGCGAATTTGGCTGATATTGGGTTGAAATTTTAGGTTAAAGGTGCACCGTTTTGTTAAAAGGGCATGAACTTTAGGATAGGGTGAGGATTCTGGGTTTAAGGGCGAGTTTTTCAAGTTCAATTCAGTCAACCCCCGCGAATTTGGCTGATATTGGTTGAAATTTTAGGTTAAAGGTGCACCGTTTTGTTAAAAGGGCATGAACTTTAGGATAGGGTGAGAATTTGAGGATTAGAGGTGAGTTGTTCAAGCTGAATTTGGTCAATCCTGCTGATTACAAATTTGTTTGGTCATATTTTGTCATGGCTCTGGCTTAGATCTATTTATTGTAGTAGTAAAATCTATTGAGAGCGGATCGAGTTTTGGATGTGGCATATTCATATAGAAATAGGCAAGCTTGATTGTAAGATAGTATTGTACTGTATAAAACTTGTTAGCTCACTTTTGTTGAAACTGCATGCTCGTATTTGTTTGTTTAAGCATATTTTATCATGGTGCTAGCTTGTATCTATATTGTAGATACTCTATTAAGAGTGTATCGTGCATTGGATGTGGTGCGCATATAGTAGGCAGGCTTGATTGTGAGATAGTCTTATACAAAATTTGCTGTTTCTTGATACCTCACTTTCTTCTGTTGCTAGTTTTTCTTACACGAGACTAACTCTTGCTTTGGAGTTTATTTTTTATTTTGGTCTGCTTCTTTTTTTCAGTTTGGAGGTCTTATGACGGCTGGAATAGTCTTATTCTCTGGATCGTAAGTCTTTCTGCCCCATTTACTTATATTCGCCGGTGGTAGATTTTATAATTAATACTCCGTACTTTTGGAATAAGAATTTCCTCTTTAGGTGTGATGTTTCCAGTTTTCCACTCATTCATGATTGGTAATGTTTGGTTGTGGATCTCTGATAATATTTTTTAGCATGACAAAGATGTAATCACGTAAATATATTTTTGATCTAGTATCTCACTAAATTTTACATGGCTTTCTTTGTGCAAGATAAAAAAAAAAAAAATAATAAATAAAAAAAGCTTTAGCTTAAATGGGTAGGTTAATCATATCATAGGCCTTACCCTCCCCTTTGAAATAAGGATCATGATGCTTCAGTACTTGTGTGTTGATTTCTTCCGCGATGTGATTTCACATTTTATGTGATTTGGTTCGCATTGAAGATGTGAAATTTTGTCTGTGAGACTGTTGCTTTAGTGTTTAGTAACTAGTAAGGAGTAAGGACTAAGGATCAGGGGCACACACGTGTCAAGATGTTGGCCTTCGGATTGATGATTGCTTGGTGCAAATGGTATAAACGCCATAGCAAGGGTTTTGAATTTCGGTTTTGGAGACGTTCTTGTACCTATATTATTTAGATCAGTTGTTTGTCCCAAGCATGTTCTCATGCAGAGTTCCCAGTTGTAATCAGGTCATTCTTTCAACTAATCCCTGTATTTTAGATAAGAACAATTGTTCAAGTAGCTATCTTGATATAAATACATTCATTACGTTTCATTAACAAGCACGTCTATTTGTGTGAGATTTCATTATCTTACACACAACTATGGGGGCACGTTGGAAAATTGTAGAATTGTTCAAATAAGAATGATGGATATTCATTATCTTACATAACTATGAGGGAGAAGATGAAAAAACCAACTATTTTTTCTTTTCTTTTTTGCAAAATATGGAGTATGGTTAGATTGCTTAGAAATTAGAATTTGTATGTAGCTCAAATTTTCCCGGGTGTACCTTTTCGAAGTAAATTCTCTTAATCTATATTGAAGTGCTTTGTGATTATTGCCTCTGTTGTTCTCTAGTTTAAAAAGCGTGTCATGGGTGCAATCAATCCCAAGCTTCGGTCTGCTTGTAAATAAGGCGTGCTGGAATGCTTTTCTATTTTTTCTGATCAGACTTTTCCTTCTGAAAAAAGTGGTAAATAGTTACCATCGATCTCAACATCGGTTGTGAGATCATATTTCCACAGAATATAGATCGAGTGAGTCGTGAGGTCTTGGGATTACTTGGACAAAGCACTTAGCACTAGTTGAGCGGATCCTAAATCAACCTTCCAGTGTTACGGTGGAACATGGACAGTGGGATGTTGGGCTGGTATGAGCCAGCAGAATCCAAGCACAGGCACTGACCTAGGCAGACTAATATTTCAAAAGATATGGCCTGGCATGATGGCCGTGTTTGGTGACAGTGCGGCACCCCAAATATTTGCAGAATTTTATTTATTAAAAGAGGGGTATGTGAACTTTTGAAGCAAATTTGGCCTTAGCCCTTTTGCAGTTTCTTTTGTCGTATGTGTCCAATTTCTCTGTATGAAATTACACAGTAGGCGTGACCTGATAGGCCATTTCCACCCTTGCCTGCGTGAACACAGTTGCCAGCTCTGGCTCGATATAACACATCCCATTTAGTAGCCAACATATGTCAAAATAGAACGCGTTAAATAACGTTTAAAGGCGTGTAGAGTATTGTTTTTTGCAGTTTGTTCACGATCATAATCATTAAGTAGAGTTGGTGGTAATGAAGTGCTACAGTTGTAATAATCGTCGTTATTGCTCATTACAAGCAAATTGCTGGACAGTTTATGCTTTCTGGGTGAAATGTATTCCAAAACTAGCTCTAACTAGTCTAACTATTCAATCGATTTGTTGATCATATCGCAGGTGTTATGCCGTGGCTCTCTTAGAAGACAGAAAGTACTCTAAATTAGCGCCACTAGGAGGCGTTGCTTTCATCGCTGGTTGGGCTACCTTACTTTTCTGATCATACAAAAATGAAAATTATACCCTTGGATGCATTCTTCGGAGACACTTCCAAATGCGTAAACAGTTCATGTGGGATACTCTGGAAGCTATCCGAGGTATGTTTGGGTAAATGTGAAGGACTTTTCGACATTACGAGAAATTCTTAGTTGGAACAAAACATTAATCCTAAGACGGATTTGGAAGGTTCTAATTCCGAAATCATGTTGTATAGGATGTGTATACTATTTCTAGTTTTTTCCCTGAGCATGGAAATAAACTCTTGAAGACTGAAGTCACAGATAAGTTGGTTGTAATTTTCTCGCTTTTTATTTAGTTGGTTGTAATTCTTTTTATTTAAAAGAATTAACACTCCTCCAGATAATCCCGCTCACTTTTTCCGCCCAAGTATTCCATGTACTAAAATAAAGCCACTTGCTATAGATATGAATACTCAATATGTAAGCTACTTTATTTCACAATATTTATATCCTAATTATTCTATACCATAAATAATTTTATTTTTTTTACACAAATGTGATCTCCTAACTACTAGGAAAATAAAGATCCTCAAAAATTAATCCCTCCAAAATGCCCCAGTTTAAATATGGAAATAAAATAAATTTTCTTTAGTTAATAAACTAACTAATCTTTCATTTAAAAAATAACAATCTTTTCATCAACCTATAATATTTTCACCATTAAACTTTAAAAATTAACCTTTTAACTAAAATGAAATAAAATTGGTATAAATAAAACTATAACTATTCAAAATAGTTAAAAATAGTCCTTCACTAAAGTATCTCTAATTTCTTCAATTTAATTAAGCGCACAATTTATCCGATTTCGATTAATTTAATCCAAACTTGAAAACTTATACTTTCGATTTTGTATACAAAAATGTAGCACTAATTTCTCGGTTCTAAACATTTATTTACTGGATTAAAATATTTCTTTAGACGAATCATCCATTTTTTTTATATTGTATTACTTGTATATTTATTGAAAAATTAATACCGAATAATAATTCTTTGTTATCTCAAGTTCGTCTTTTGTTTTTAAAACCGCTAGATCTAGTGCGATCAATGACGCAGATTTGTTCCGGAATGCTCTCATTTTACACCAAATTCTTTTCTTTTTATTTTTGTCCTAAATTTTATTCGATTTCAATTTCTTCTTAAGTTCTAATAATTTATTATTTCGTCAAACTAAAATACTGCGTAAATGAAAAAACAAAAAGAAAGGGTGAAAGACAATGCAAACAAATAATAATAATAATAATAATAATAATACCACAAATTTTATTACCAATTGACAAAGAGAACAAATGAAAAGACCTAAAGGAAAGGGTGAAGGACATTGCAAAAAATAATAAGACCACAAAATTTATTACTAATTGTGCACCCTAACTTCCCTAAGATAACTTAGCGACGAGAGCGGATTCTCTATTTCATATTTCAGTCCCGTTTAAAGTGACTATAAATCTATAATAACTCACTACAACACATGCATATATTTGTACCACCACCATAGTGATCACAACCATTATATGGAAGGTTGCCATAACCATTTTTGATGCATTTCTGCTTGCATTCATCTTGAGTCTTGCACGAACCCGCCATGTGACATGATTGTCCGATAACACCTGAAAATAACACATCCGAAAATAAAATTGTAAATATTTTCCTACACCAATTTTTCCCAAAATATAATTGAAAGCATTGATTATAATTGAAAAAAAAAAAAAATTATACGAAAAAATCGTATACTATATAACAAGTTTCGACGAGTGTAACACATACAAGAAGATTGATCGACGAGTACGACAGATAGAATTAGCAGGGTCAAAAAAATGTGCTTTTGAGATGCCATAGATGAAAATAAAATGGTATTAATTTTAATTAAAAGATAGAAATGCAGGGAAAAATTTATGTGTTTTTTTTATACAATATTAATGTGCTTTGCTCCTTTTATACTGAATTTTTTTTATAGGAAATGTAATCAAGATATTATGAGGATCATATCTTTAATGTTTAATTACATCATTTTTATCTATTTTTTAATTATTATGGAGATAATATGATAATTCTTTGAGAAGATTTGGTGAATTACAAAAAAAATACATTTCCGTACTTATTAGGTCAACTTCATATTTCGCGACATTTATTTCTCTTTAGGAGTATTCTCTCACAGTATATGAGCAAATACTTTTATAATATTCTCATGACGGATATGTCGTTGGCCCGAGTAGGAAAGAACGTTTGTATATTCTCCGAGATTACAACCTATGAGCACTTAGTTCAACTAGCAAGAGATTGTTCTAACTTAACCAGAGGTCTTGTGTTCGAGTCCTGAAAACACAACAGTGTTAAAACTCATGAGGGAGACCTTTGCCGCCGTAGTGGTCCTACCCGGCTCGAGTCCGGATTAAACCGGATGGTTTACACCAAAACATATTCTCCGAGATTACAAGAATGCTATTGCTGGGAAAATATTATGTGAAACACCGATGATAATATTGTATCGTAATATTTTTCAAAATGTAATATGTCCGTTACCATTTCAACCTAATTTAGTTTCTTAATGTGTCGTTTAGACACACGTTACAAAAACCGTTCTTGTTTCATGATACAAGTTGCACATGACTAAGGTCACAAGACACTCCAAGTTGTTGCACATGCATGTTGAGTACTTGTGACTTGGTCATTGCTAAATAATTTTCCAATTCACATGGAGAGAATCAAAACCTCTGATATCCTTGCCTGCCAGTCTGCCACGTGTCGCCGTCATACAAGATACGATGTTCATGAGCACTTAGACCTACTAGTAAAGCAATCGATCTACTTTGACCAAACATCCCGAGTTCAAAATCATGGGAATACTACCACAATTGAGAAAGTACATATATGTAATACACAAACGACTCATCCAATGTACTTTGGCATATTCCGACTTCCCTCGTGGTGAGACGTTTTTAGAGGGCCAATAACCATGCGAAATTTCCAAACAGATGGACGGTATTTCAACGCGATAAACGAGAAAGTGGTTTTTACATCATAGACCTAAAAAAGTAACATTCATAATTGCCTCTTTGACTAACCTAACCTCAAATCGACATACATAACTTCTATACAGGCAATTCTGATAATGCAGAACCGAGACTCCCAAGATGTTTCGATGGTTTTGAATATACATACTATGAGACTACCAGTATTCTCATCATGTCTTAAGATTTAATGCAAATTAGTAAAAAGAAGTATATACAACAAAGATTACCAGTATTAAGCTTCATATGCACCACCAGACAAATAAGTCATGAGCCTTTAGGCTGACGAAGACGATTCTCCTTCGTCAGAATGTCGCCATTGGAATTCAATTCTTTGTTTGAACTGTCATAAACCAGTTCTGATTTCAGCAAGAAAAGAATATGAACAATAAAATGACTCCGAAAATACAGTCTTATCCCATGTTAACAACACAGACTATTTTCGGATGACTTGGAATGAAAATTGGCCTCGATAATTTCACCGAATGATGTATTTAAAAAAAAAAAAGCGCGAGAGAGAGAGAGAGGCACGTCTAGTTCAGTGATGCATTTTTCTTTATCCATCCCGTATGCAGAACCAACGAGTGTCGAGGTCTTTGGCTCCATTAGATATGGAACCGAAAAAACTGAGAGAAGGTGAGGAAACCTAGGGTGAAAAGCTGAACCAATAAGTGAGAAACTCACCATTTTTCCTGGAAGACTGTCATCCGAATATTACAAGTTCTACAAAGAAAGATTGAATTCAGCTTGGTGGGCTCTTTGCAGGGAAAACCAACACAGAAGACTGTGTTTAGGTGCTAAGGCTCATCGCTAGTGCCTGAAAATTCGACTATCTTGACACAAAGAAGCCAGCTACAGCAGAATAGAGTTGTTCCTCTTCGAAAGGCTTAGCCACATAGCCATCCATGCCACACTTTATGCACTCCTCATTTGTGGCTTGAATCACATCGGCTGTCATCGCCAATATCGGAGTGTGCCAAGAAATTATTTGGGTCTCCGGTGAAACTTCACCAGCATCAAGTTTGTCGTTAAACTTGCTTTCGCTAAGGCGGATTTGTCGCGTAGCTTCAAACCTACAGGGCAGACAAACAAACAAAAGACACATAAGATTTTGGAGCGGGTCTATACCGGGTTAAGAGTTTCAGTCACCTAAAGGTCGGTTCAGGTCAATTGTCCGGATCTTTGGCCGGACGTACATTGAAATATTGATGGTAAAGGTAACATCATGATGATCTTGATTCTTCACACTTATAAGGATTAATAGACAGGGAAAAGGGAAAGAAAAAGACTAATTACCCATCCATTTCTGGCATTTGAAGGTCCATGAAGCAAGCATCGAATCCATGTGGTGGGTTAAGCTTTTTTACAGCAGCTTTACCGCTGTCTACACAGGTAACAATGGCTCCATATTTCTTAAGAGCTCCTTCCGCCACTTTACGATTAACCGCATTATCATCTACCACCAGAATTTGTTTACCATTGAGTAAACTTCCAAGACTGGCGGGTTTGGCCCTATTTAATTGCCTTTTCCTCCCATTTGAAAACGCTTCATGGAAGCATCCTGTCAAGACGCTTAACCTTAGAGGCTTTGACAGTATGTGATCAACCAAATGTGCTGATTTGAGCTCGCTTCGCTCAGGAGAACTAATGGAAGTAGCCAAAAGGAATATTTTGGGGAACCTATCTCTATTGAAGATCGGCGTTGCATCTCTAAGAAGGCGGCGGATCTCAACAACCGCTTCTTTTTCCCAGACCTCCTTGTCAATGAGAGCCATGGATAGTGGTGTTGGTGCACTGCATGACAAAAAACATACATTACAAGAGTTCATATATATTAAACATTAGCATTAATGCTCAAGGATTCATCCTGATTCCGGGTCATCTAACATACTCCGTATAAGCATTATAACAGGAAGTACAAGCCATTTGAAACAGCAAGGATTTTATGTCGTGAAATTGAAAAACTTGTACAAAGATGCATTTAAGCGGGTATGCATTAGATGACATAGATACATCGATCTGACAGCCACAATTACACAAACTTCTTTATCAAGGGTATACAAAACAAGTTTACCTGGTATTTAGCTTGGTAGAAATAAATGAGCACGCAGACTGGAGATTAGAAGCTGTGTCAACAGATATTCCCAATCTCTCAAGATGATACCGTGTCACTTCAGCTCGAATGCTTCTTTTATCGATGACCAAAGCTCCCAATCCCTTTAACTCCAAAATAGATGTTTCATGGCCACGCCATTTAGAGTCGAGGGAGCTGGGTTCTCCTCTCATAAGAAGAGCAGTGAAGGAAAAGGTACTGCCAACTCCACGCTTACTAACAAATCCGATTTCTCCTCCCATAAGGTCAACTAAGCATTTGCTTATACTTAATCCAATACCAGTCCCCCCATAATGCCGTGAGGTGGAGCTATCAGCCTGCATAAATGGCGTGAAAATCCGGCTTTGTGCATCTTGAGGAATTCCTTCTCCCGTGTCCTCCACCGTCACTAGTAGTTTGATCATTTTTGTCATTTCAGTAGTATCTTTGGTACCCAGCTGTTTAAAATTTGACCAACTTTTCGATCTGTCAACAATAGGAAACCCACTTAACGTATTCCTTTCTAAACCATCATTTGACCCCATCAGACCTTGTCTCAGCACTTCATCCATAATATCGGGTGGGGCCCCCACTTCTTCTGCCAAATGAACAGACACGAAGATATGTCCTTTCTCGTTTGTAAACTGCAGTCATAAAATACCGTTAGTTCAAAAGAAAGGTAAATGTTTGGTACACTGGAAATGGACAGAAGGGAAGAATATTATCTAAAAAAAAGAAACATCGCTTGAGAATGCTTAAAGAAGGAAGAATCGCAGAGAAACTTGATAATAAAAAACGAAAGGAAGAGCTGGAGAAATATGTGAAACAAAAAGTACTAGTACAAACCAAGAACTAACCTTCACTGAGTTCCCAACCAGATTTGTGATTATCTGTCGGAACCGCCCAGGATCTCCAACGACAATTTCAGGTACGTCTTTGGATACATAAACAGCCAACTGTTACACATTAAAGAATGCAATCAATGTTAACCACCAATATTTATAAATTAGTTAGCGGCAGTTAATTCCAGGAAAATATTAAATGATCCTACCTCTATTTCTTTTTCGCGAGACTTCCCCGAGAATAGTGAGACAATGTTGTCAAGAATAGCTCGTAAATCAAAAGGCACGGCTTCAAGTTCCAGCCTGCCTGATTCTATCTTTGCTTGATCAAGGACCTCATTGATAATGGAGATGAGGTCCTTCCCACTGGCATGAGCTGTCTGTGCATAATCAAGCTGATCATCATCCAGATTAGTATCCATCAGCATTTGTAACATTCCTGCAAAGCAAGTCCCGTGTCCAAATTCAAATTATATAATGTCTTGATTTATACAATAATAGACAAAGCAGGTAAAAAAAGGATGAAGAAAGCATCAAAATTTCTCCTTACCTAATACGCCATTCATTGGAGTTCTAATTTCATGGGAAACTGTGGCAAGAAACTGTACAAATACAAAAACAGAAGATATAATGATATGTATGGAGGTTGCGCACTTGCACAAGGACAAGGATCAACTATAAATTTTAATTATAGTGTGAATTTTAACTTGAACAATGTACCACTTGGTGTAATAAGTGTAAATCAATTTAAGTGCTATAATTGAGAAATTCACCTGAGATTTGGCAACATCTGCGGCTTCTGCACGAGCTTTAAGTACTTTCATCTTATGCCAGTCTTCCTCCACTCTTATAATCCGATTAATCGCTGAAAGCAGAATATAATATACGAGCATTGTGATTGTCACGACTATACCGCTTGCCGTGATAGCCATCCAAGGATAAGAAGGTTGGTGCTTGAACCTGCAACATAAATCATCCCTGCTAAGGACAACACTCTAACTTTATGACCTTTGCTAGTCAGAAGTACTCAGACACGAGTGTGTGCCTTAGTGTTGGACTTATAGCTATTCCATGAAAAACTCACATTTTTGGTTTAAAATGAATTGTCCACGTTTCATATCCGTGTCTGAGTGTCCGATGCAAGTATGCAGGATAATGTGAAAATTCAAAGCAACATAGTTTATCACTACAAACTTCCGCTAAAATCCAATTTCTTTTTCCGATGTGCTACAAATGGAGATGGGTCCTCTCTATTTCCTATTTTCCTCTCCCTCTCTATTACCTATAAGTGGATATGATTCAATTTGGAGAAAAAAATTTGATGGTTCGATTTAACTGAATCGTAAAAATTGAGGCGGATTTGGAGTGTTGAATGAGTAAGGACCCTCCATCTTGCCATGTGACAAAATCCTAACCATTAGCAGAAAATGAAGAGAATTTTTGCCTGTATTGAACGATCTAAAGGTATGAAAGTCAAATTACCTGCAATGCATCTCATGCTTTCGGAATGGATCGCCAAAGTCGAGACCACAGACATGCAGAAGGCCTGTATCTACGACACCAGTCCCATACATATTAATTGGAGCTGACGCATTTGTTGTATCATAGACATTAACAACAACCGTTTCTTTGCTGGCAAGTTGTTGAAGAATCTTATCCACCAGGGACCGAAGATCATAAGATGCACCGAGATACCTAGAAAAGTAAAATGCCACATCAGCTCCAATCCAGTTGAATGTATAATAGGGAACATAACCCATGAAAACAATTACAGTATAATGAATTTACCCGACAGTGCCTGCTATTCGTTGCTCTGGAGTGGCATCAGGTGGAAGTCCTATGTCATAGACAGCAAACGTAAGCACCACACCCAGATGGTTTGACTTAAGCAGCTTAAATGGAGAAGTCAACACTCCCTTTCCAGTCGCCCTGGCTCTCAAAATGTTGTCACGGTCTTCCTACAAGGTCACCATCAACATCAGGTACAGAAAACGATAATGAAATTTGTATAGATGCACATGCATGAATGCATGATCCCATAATCCAAGTTCATAGAGCACGGTACTAAGTTAGTAGCATAGAATAGAGCATTAGAGCTCAGAGAAACAAAGTGAAAAGGCTCCACTTTCCGAGATGTAATTTTTAAACAAACTAGAACCACGCTGCCAATGAATGGAATTTGGAGGGTCGTATATAGGCACTAAGCAGCATTACACAACTCAATTGTATATATGTTTCAATAGGTCTGTTACTTGGACAACAAATGAAAAAGAGAAAACTTAAAAAGTAAATTTCGATCAAGAACGCAATTTTTTTTATTATACAAGCGCACTATACACTTAAAAGGGAAATTCTACTTTTTTGCAGTTGTGAACGGAATTATATGCCAGGACCGTTGACCCTTTCACAGTTTCACAAAACATGAAAATACATTCAATGACGAGAAATAGTTGCTGCTAATAGAAGCTACTAAGAAAGATATGAGCTACTAAGAAAAGATGTGATAAGGAGTACCTTTCCTGACATCATGTCGATGGAAACAATATGAGCTACTGTCCTTTGACAGAATATAACAGGCGCATATTCATCACGTCTGGGTGCAGGGTCCATCTTTGCTGGATCAAAATCTTGTACGAGAGTCTGATCACCGTGTTCCATATTCTTTATAGTCCACCCTATTTGCTTTTCGAATTGCTCTCTCTCAGAATGAGTAACTTTTAATGCATAGGCAACACCACTAGTGAGTGGCCTTTCAAAAGAGGTTCTTTCTGTATAATCTCCAAATGTTTTCTGAAGAAACAAACAACAATCACGTATTAGACAAGTGTCGTAGCTTTTTTGTAACAAACTGCAAGTAAGTTACAAAGGGATAAAGAGTGACTTGATTAAGAACTCCTCAAACTAATTGCTCGTAATGATTTGCTTCAGTAACTAAGAGATGCCAGAGTACTACAACAAGACTGAGAATCCACACATCATCAAATACAAAGTTATATAGCAAGCTGACGGACTGAATGCCCTTCCGATTAGATCTGGCAAGATTGACCCAACCCAAACCCGAAAATAACAATCCAAAACAGCTAACATATAAGTGATATATAACCAAATCCTTAATAGTAACTCAAGACTCAAATTAACCTGATTGACCAGACCTAAACTGACTGTAAGCAAACTTGCCCACACCTAACAGCCCAATCAAGAGTGAATTTTCTGCTACGTTTACTTCAAAGAGTCTTAGACATTAGCACACCGTGAACCGCTAAATCAACAGAGTACCGCATAAATTACCTGATCCATAGCAGAAGGGTATTTTCCATGGTGAAATGTAGAAACCAAAATGGCCAGGGCATGAACGTGGTTCAAGCTCACATTGAACTGATCTTGCAGCATTCGAGCTCGTTCCTCACACATATTGGATAGTGTTTCCTTCCTTTTGAAAACAGTATCTTGGTAAATGGAATTGAACAACCATGCTGCAAAGAGCATGAAACCTAGAGCACATAAGTTTAGGAGCCGCTTCTGCCATGCTCTTGCATTAGCAGCGGGAGACTGAGTTGGCAATGGAAGCTTGCGCTGAATAAAAAGCTGTTGGGGTTGAGGTAACTCTTGCTTATTCAATTTTCTAAGTCGGAAGCATGGTATCCTCGAACATAAGATTATCATCCCTGCGAGAACCCACCCACAAGTCTTTGACAACCAAAAACAACTAGATATACAGGCTTCTTCTGCGTGATCACTAAATGCTCTTGACCATCCCACAGACTCCTGCGAACATGAAGCAGTAAAATATTATATTCTGCCTGCCGATAACACGTTTAACCGTCGTCCAATACTTATCGTCCCAATTTGACTTTTGTGATCAGTCGATGAAATAATTAGTCATGTTTGATTTGTCATAACAGCTTTTATATATTCCTCATTAAAAGGCCGTGACGAATGTAGTTGTGAGAAAATACTGCTAAAATCGACATCTCTAGCACAACAAAGTCAAATATGGATGTATTAATCATAAATGTGACTGAGGGGATATCTTAGTTTTGCCTTATCATCTGAAAATAAGAACGTTCATAGAAATCTGAGGCCGGAAACCATAATAACCACAAATAACAAACAAAATAGAGAAAAATCTCCAAGTTGGAAGTTTAATCATCGACGACTCAAAACTGAAACTCGGAAATTTATTCATGGACAGAAGGAATACAATTTATAAACTCAAATCTCAAGATCAATCTCATGCACCCTCATCAAAGTTAGGCCTCAGAAGATATTATACTACAATTAAACAGGACATAACCTTAACTTCATATCAATCACATAATTGCCATTTCCAAGTCCAAGGACACTAGTACAGTATTCTAAGTCACATTCATGAACAGCAACATGTCTGGCTAACACACTACATTCCCTATAAATTACCTAAAAAATAGCAAATTTAAAGGGGGTAATACAACAACAACATTACCCAATGTTTCAACAACAACCCTTGTGCTAGCAACACAAAAAGGCTATTACCGGGTGACCCAAGATGAAAATTGTGTCGAGAAGTGCATCGAATGACTGATACTTCACAATAAAGCGGAGTTAATGCATTAAACAAAATACCTGACCAGACAAACCATGAAGCTGGTTCTTTTGACTGTAATCAAATTCAGCAAAGTACAAAGACTTGTTCTCCACACCAGAAACTCCATACAAAAACCAGCTTAACCCAACAACAAAAACCACTAAAAACATTAGAAAAATCTTCCCTTTCCATTGCCATTCACCAACAGATCCATGCACTTTTCTGAGCTTAAATTTTGCAGGAATTTTCCCATGCCCATTACTACTAGAATGGTTGCAGTTTAATGACATTTTATCCAAAACCTTTGTAACTACCAAGAAATATTCTTGAAAGCCTAACAAACACCATCCAAATTTAGAAACTCCAACCAAAAAACCCAACAATTTTTTTCCAATTTCAACCCAAACCAAACAACCCAAGATCAACTTTCACCAATTATATTGTAGAACAAGCACACTACCTCGAAAACTTACCAAAAAAACCCCATTTTTTCCCCAAATTTCAAGCCAAAACCACAAAAAGTTGTGACTTTCACTAAAATATGGAAACACACTATCCTAATCCACAAACTTATCAAAAAAACCCAATTTTTTTTTCCAAATTTCTAGCCAAAACCAAACAACCCAAGATGAAATGTCACCAAATTTATGGATTTTCACTTTCCCAATCCAAAAAAAACAACTTTTTCATAAATTTCAAGCTAAATTTCCATGGAAGTACACTAGCATAAGCCTGAAGAGCTCCAAGATCTAAACTTTAGTTTTGGAATATGTAATGAAGAGCTCTCAGAAGCATTTAATCAAACACCAAGTACACAAAACTCTTAGTAAAAAAATGATGAGAACCCAGTAACAATCATGAAAATCTGTGATGAAAACATCAATGAAAGTGTGAAAAAAACAAAAGAAAGCAAGCTGTTTTCTTCTTCTAAAGGTACATTACATTACATTTACACTACAGTTTTCCCTCTCTCTTCTTTCTATGCTCTGACAGTACAAAAGCACATGAAATTTTATTTTATTTTATTTTTAAAAAAAGTAGCAGTTGCAGCAATTTAAAAAAAAAGTTTGCTTTATTAAACAAACTTGTATAAAAACATAAGCATAATATCAAATGATATGGGGGGACATGAAAAAATAGAAATTGGATAAGACCCACTTTCAGTTCTATGACAAAGTACTCCCAACTGGCAACTGGAATCAATGATCAACTTGAGGACCAACAAAATTAACCGAGTCAATCTTTCTTAAGACGGATTAAACTTAAAACGAGTTAAATTGTGCTCTTTTACATGGATAAAACAAACTTTTTAGACCATTCCGTTTTTAAGTTTAAGACAGATATAGATATGTTGTCTTAAACTAGAATTTGTGAATACGAGAATATTATTAAAAGTTGATTTTATTTTATTTTTTGCTTTTTTTAATGGTGTATTTGGTGGAGAATTATTAGCTAAATTATTTAAAGTAGGGAGAAAAGCAACTAAAACAGCAACCAGAGATTAAAATACTGCAGGAAAAAAACAACAAATTTTGAACAGTAAAAAGTTGTTATCTTTATTTCAACTAGAATAGATTAGAGGGTATTTATGTACAGTAATTAGTAATGTTTTTTTTTAATTTATGAGGAAAATTGATTTATGTTTGTTTCTACATTGTTTTATTAAGACAGGTGAAAGAGACTGCACCATCATTCCAGTGAAGTGTGTTTGTTTCTGTGGTGCACTTGCAGATGCTTTTAATTTCAGACAGAAAAATTGCTAAGGCTGTCAGATAAAGTTAATTACTAGAATAATTTCATTAAAATTAAATGCATATTTCTGCCCTTTTTTTTTTTTTTTTTTTTTTTGAGAATTAGAAATTTTTTTTCGCTACCTTTTGGGCTTTATTTTTCGGTTTAATTTTAACTCTCATCCAGCTCATCTCAATTCAGTTCAGTTCCATTCAAGCCAAAATAATAGGGTCTAACAACACAAATTCGTAATGGATAAACTCTAAACGTTCTTATGTACATATTACTTCTACACAAATTATTATTAGTAACGGTCATACACTTGTGTCGTCGTCTAACAACCGATTTAAACAATGTTAAATAAAAGGAAATGGATTGTGACTTCTAAGATGTCACGAGTATATGTCTGTCACAAGGAAGACTTGTAGTACAACAAGTCCGAAACAATAATTATCAGGTGACAGTTTTAGGCCAAATTGCTTTTATGAGGGTTACCTAAATACATTGGTAGAGCTAAAGGAGCTAGCAAGAGCAATCGCCATAAAAGACGGAAAAAAACTGTCGATTTTTAGCTTAAGTCTTCGGTTTTCACCAGTATACCATATTCCATTAGTAATTTGATTCCCTGAAAATTTTCAATCCTAAACTAAACATGGCTTTGCTATTGCTTGGATGCTAAATTTATATAATTTTTCGTGTTTTAACCAACTGACTCAACTTATATACGAAATACATGATAAAAAAAGGGTAAAATAAAAATTGGATGACAAGAAATTAAATAATGCAAGGGAAATAGGGGACCTATAAGATTTTGTTGGATTTGTTATGGTCTTTTAACAAGAGGAGTGATGTCATCCCCCGTGATAATACTTGTCGGTTTAATGCCTTGCTTAAAACAATTTAATATTTGACTAATCATCATTAGCCAAATGTTAATCATATTTGTTAGGACCACGTTTAATATTATTCTGGTTAACTACTCATTGATTTTGCTGGTGTGACCCTTTTAAAATTTGGATTTTTTGGTTCCAAAAATTATTGTAGAGTAAATTAAAAATACGATTTGTTAGGTGCATGAACAAACTTTGGATATTACGAAGTATTATATTATAAAGTCAATACGTAAAATAACATATCATTCAAACTTTACCTAAAAATAATTTTAGCAAGATTAAATTATTTTTTGTCAAATTCAGATCACTAATTGTTTACACCGCTTTCTAAAAGTTGGTTTAAAATTTAAAAATTAATAGAAAGTTCATTTTTTTTTCCACGAGGGTATACGATTTATAAAGTAAATTCTTTTTCTAAATTACCTCAAATTGTTTTAGTTAGTCAAGTTATTTTGAAGTTAATAAGGACACATGAAATTGTCTTTTGTAGAATTTTCGTGTTTTGATATAAGTTGAATATACGTGCACTTGCACGTATTAGAAATATGATTACTAGATTATTACTTTGTAGTATGAAGATTTTAAATTCACTAGTAATACAAACGAGTATATTGTTATCACAAATTCCTCTATAAAACGAACATATTATTTTAAACAATCAAGCGTGTTAAATAAATGAATAAGATTAAAATCAGAATGTATTGAAAGTGACAAACTCAAGTTCCATTCACTTATACAAAGTATAAGATAATATTTAACTCGTTTTATATTTAATGTCATATCCATTTTAACGGAGACCGATTAGCTATCTATATATACATCAAAATTGTTGTTGCAACAAACCTCATGCTTCATATGAATTTAAATATTTATTGGATTATTAGGCAATAGAATACAGTCTAATATTAATAGTTGTATTATAGATTTATTACGTGAGCATCCAAATGATTATTACTACTAGTAGAGTAATAAGTATAAATTGGCTATATATTTGACTTTATCCCACATTATGAGAAATGACGTGATGTTTGGCAAAATGTCAAGGGACTCTGCACGGTCAATGAAAATATAGTACTCCGCAAGTCTTTATCGAGACCAAGAATTTTCATATTTATATTAACTAGTTTTTATACCCATGCACGGGCTAGTTTTCGTACTTTAGTGCATGTTATATTGTTTATATATATTATTGTTTTCGTGCGTTTGAAAATAATTGACCTTATTTTTATCTGGCAAAGAAATAAAAGAATGAATATCTTATTCTATTCTTTATTGCATAACAACTTTAGTGAGAAGAGAAATGTAAGATAATGTAAACATGTAATAACTAAATCAATGGATAGCAACGATATTTTATCACATAATTTTACATATAACTTAACGACTCAATGACTTACATAAGATACTCATTATAATCTTAATTTTGTACCAACTTTACTCGTTAGTTTATTTTTCTAATTATTTGTGTCATTTGCTAAAATATGTGACTCGTTACAATAATAGGGAGTGATATACACAAGACTGTTATACATTGTTGTCTCTACCTTTTTGTTTATGGAATTAAAAAAGCGACCGATAAAAGTTAAAATTTTGTACATACACATTATTGAATTTATAATGTCCAAACTTAGCTCCTTATTATGGTTTACCACAAGCGAATGTCTCACATTAATAAAATAAGGAGAGAGTGGTAGTGTTACTCCCTCAAGCTCTTTTATCTCTTAATCGTTTATTTTCACAAATTGACTACAAGTTTTATGGATCAACATTTCTATACAAAAAACATGGTTTATAGCAAAAGACCTAGATAATATATTTTGACTATTAACAAGGAGCTAAGGACATGGGACTTATGAGGAAAAAAAAAATTTAGAATCAATACGCATTCGATAAATATATCTCTTACTCTTGATGAACTTTTATGTGAGCCATTTGAACAACTATTCCGATGAATTACAAGAAATTTGTATAACAATTTTTAAAATATCACATTTTATATTCTAATAATATACTCCGTGATATATATAAGATTAGATTTGAGAAAAAAGTAAGATGATATTATAAAGAGCAAAATTTTAGGAGGCAACTCAAGTAATTATTATTAGTAGTAGAAGATGGGAAAAACTAACTACACGTTTTATGGAATCACACAATAAAATAGAGATTTATGCATATACAATTACAAACATAAATGTTTTCTCTTCATTAATCCAAGATTGTAATAAAAACGATACTATTATACTCCATAAGAACTATTAGATTTCCTAATTAATGAGAAAAAAAAGTATACACAAATTATTAAAAAAAAACATTTATCCAAGAAGTATTGTGAATTACATAAGAATATATTTGATGTAAAACGAAAAATTATTTAAAGGCTTAAAAGGATTGGAAATCGGAATGCGAATTGGAGAATAAATATCAGTTTTTTATCAATAATCATGCAAAATATTTACTCCGCTTATAACACTATTAAAATGTTATATTGAAATTTTTGCATCATACTTCAACAATTTGACTAAGAAATTTGATCTGTAACTTGTTAGACAAAATTAAGATAGAAGAGAAGTGTTACATATAGAACTAAAGTGTGTGAAAGAGTGAAAGACAATATAGTACAATTTACAAACTATTGGCAATTAATATTTCAATGGTTAGAATATAATGTAAAMTGTCAACCACTTATTTGAGATTCATGTTACCATTTAATATTGCATATATACACCAATATAGAAAAAGAAAAGCCGACAAAAATGAAAAARCCTATTTTTACCAAACAAAAATATGTAAAGAAGATTYATACYSATAATACMAATTTCATGAGTGTTATTGATRTGTGAGTATAATAAAGAAACAAAAAAGTTTAAAAATAGTTTACTTATCTATGTATATTTTGCATACCAATTTTTTGACWAAAATGGATTTATGATTGTTATATAATGGTGAAGGGAAAGCAAAAAGGTCATCATTATATAAAGGTAATAAAGTTAAATAAATAGTAAATTGATAACCAAAATTATGAGAAGGAGATAAAAGGTTTGCATCAATTTTTTTTAATGTGTGTATTGCGACTTATATTTTTTTTCAACAATGTATAGTACGAAAGTACTAGATTGTATTGACAATTCTAGTCTAACAAATTTAACACTATCGTTATATAAACTTGAGAATACAAGGATCAATATTCCCATTTGTTAAACATAATTGTACTTTTGCATTATCTTTTTTATTTACATACCATAAACTTAAAACCAATAAAATATTTTAAAACTCAATTCTTTAATAAAAATAAATAAAACCTCAACATTAAAATTTCATCATTTACTTTTATGTTTTATTGTTGTTAATTAATTTACTCTTAAAATGAAAAGGCAAAGTTTAATGTTTGTTATGCTTACACATTTATGTTTAATGTTCCAAATTCTTTTTACTTTTTTTTTTTAAAATATGGTGATGATGTGTCTTGCTAAATCTTTATTAAAAAGGAGAATGGTGAGTTTTGGTGTTTTAGATTGTCTTTTTATAKTATTTATAGATAGATTATAGATATATTATAGATTATATTTATAGATTTACATATGTATTCAATTTAATGAAATTGAGCAAGTTTATTGGAATAAGATTTAAGAAGGAGTTGCACATATAAATAGTTTAAAAATAGAGTGATGTAAGTTTTTATTTTTCGTTTAACCTATTATAGTTTTAATAATTAAAAGGTCAATGTTTAATCTTAAACATGTTATTATTTGCCCTCAATATTTACAAATTCTTTATTATTTTATAAACGGCGTAAAATTAGAACTATGTAATATTTATTTGTTACTTAAAATATTCTAAAAATAAACGTAGAAATTTAAAATTTAGTATGAATTTTGATTTTTAATTATTGTTTAGTTTATCTAGAAATTAAAAAGGCCAAAATTTAATGTTTGTTATGCTAATTTGTTTTTTATGTAAATATTTTTTTTAATTTGTGTACATTTTTAAATGGATCATTATACGAACATGAATTACCCTCTTACTTAAACACGTTATACTACACGGAAGATTGGTGACGTGGAATTTTGGTAATGCAAGGTGGCATTCAGTAATGCGAGGTGGCATTTAGTTCATGTCTACGTGGCTTTTAAGGTTCACTCTTTTAATAATATTTATAGATTTTATGCGGTAATTAGTTTTTTCTTAAAACGAATATATTAATATTGTAATTAATAAATGTATATATAATATAAAAAATATAGGTTAAATTAACATTATAAAATACGACCATATATAACAAGTTCAAACATAAAATAACTGGCTCTTAGAATAGTCATCAATCATTGTGGAGAGTAATTATGTTGTAGATTAAGATTTTGCAAGTCATGTAAAAGTAAGTCTTTAACAATTTAGCATTTCTCATTTGTGACGTGTGTGAACAGGTCATAATTTGTGACGGACTCAAAATGTGACCATTTTAATGAGAAAATGTGAAAATTGATGGTTACATTTTTTCTTAAAATGCTGTTAACAATTTCTAGTGTTCGTTATTGACCAAGAAATGAGCGGGTTATATACCTAATTAGTAATTACTTAAGAAAGAGTAATTATTAGGATTCCCTTTTAATAAAGGGAGGCATTAGGCATAACCCGACAAACTTAAATGTCTTTTGTTGCTCTTTTAAATTCCTGTGCCCGCTTTGACTAACCCCAAAAATCGTTCTTGTTATTTACGGACATTTTTGTTTCGGGGTCCTAGAATCCTAAAAATCGTTTATTATACATTTCAATTTGAGCCGTCCGGAAGGCAGTACCGTTTTGTATTTTTTGTTCTCCCGGTTTTCTACCTCGAGCCGGGCGTCGCTTCAGGAGTTATTATATTTGATTTCAACCACAAATAAAAAGTTTTATATCATTTTTAACGACTTTCCGATTTTCGCTCTAGGGAGATTTATCACACACCGAAAGCCCTAAAGGTCCTCAATTACTCCTCAAAATTTGTGAGGCTGCTTTGTCTAACCCGAGAAAAACAGTTCGTCTGATTTACGGACATTTTTATTCCGGAACCCTGTAATCTCGAAAACCGTGTATTAAACAATTCAACTTGAGCCGTTCGGGAGGCTGTACTAAGTCATGTATCTTTTTGTCCCGGTTTTTCTACCATATGTCGGAGGTCGTTTCAGAAGTTACCTTATTTAATTTCAACCCAAAATAACAAGTATTAAACCATTTTTAAGGAGTTTTCGACTTTCGCTCCAAACAGGTTTATTGCAAACCAACGGTCTCAACTCTCATATGTCCTATGTTGGTTCTCAAATTTTTTTTAAGCCACTTTTGTCTGACCTGAGAAACCGTCCTTGTCATTTACGAACGTTTTTGTTCCAGGATCCTGTAATCTCAAAAACCGTGTATTATATACTTTAATTTGAGTCGTTCTGGGGAAGTACCATTTTGTGTTTCTTTTTCTCCCGTTTTTTATACCATGTACCCATGATCGCTTGAGAAGTTACCAAATTCG
>VHZZ01000221.1:187473-199070 GCA_009801015.1 Silene noctiflora
TGATATGAAAATTATATAATTAGATTTGCAGTTAAAAAAATGCTATCATTAGAGTATAGATTTTATATCATTTGCACATATTTTAATCATGATAAAAAAAATAGAAAAAAAACGTACAAACATTAATAGATAGTATAATATTTGCTCATTGTTAAACCGATTTGATGTCGAATTAGGTGCGAAAAATATTGTGTACTTCTAAGTATACTATTTGTCCCACATTGAAAAATATTGTAGGGGTGTTGAATATATACTACGTATAAATAGTTGAATTGTCCAACATCAACAGATTATCATAAGGTTTGGTTATCTATCCTTTGACTATAAATAAGAGTATCGTTGAACTTCGGTATCAATCAAAAAATTTTGAGTCTCTCAAGTATTCTTCGAGAGCTCTTATAAGATATTAAACCTTACAACCTTTTTTTCATTGACAAAGTGTTTTATGTTTTATTTTATTTGAAAAAGATATTTTAATCATATGTAAACAAAATTAGACATATGATGCAAAATTATAACTAAGTTGATTACCCCGTTGCAACGCACGGGTGTTAAACTAGTAATAGAGTATATAATACTTTTTGCGGAGTATTGTGTACTGCATTTACGGTTTTAAAAAGCATTACGATAAATATTATCGACATTATTTTTCGCAATTTTAAAACTCTAGCCATATAAATATAAATTTATAGCAAGACTCAAAAATCTTAAGATTGTGATTTGTGAAGAGTAAAAAATAAATAAATATTATTGACATTATTTTTCATTGAAGACGAACGCTATCCGTTACAAGCTAAAGACGGATAATGCTTCTCTCACAATAAATAAGTGACACTAACCATATTGTGCTTCATTTCTGCCCACTTGACTTAGTGTGAGAGAGACATTATCCGTTTTCAGCTTATAACGAATAGCGTCCGTCAGAAGCAAAACGCTTGGTAGACTATTAGTCCATAGATAGCACGAAGGAATGGGTGATAGAAGCGTGCATTTCCTAATCTACTTTTAGCATATGCAAATGTTGTTATAATAGAAGGTACCCAAACCCAATAAAGGCAGTCACCCAAATAAAGGTAAAATAATGATAATGCTCTTATATTATATTCCAACAAATTAAAAGGAATAAAATCATAAAAAGAAGCCATTTTTGGTAGAATGAATCTTGGACCTTCTCCACTCCCAATATTAGTAATCTTAATTACAAAGCGTCTCCCAATATTATACCCATATTATATTTTGTTCCTATTTTATTCCTTATCTCAAGCAACATTCTCTCTATATTTAAACAAAAATATTCTCATTACTAATCTGTTTTGATACGGAGTAAATGCTAAGTATAAAAGGTAAATAAATTACCGAGATGGAAGAGTAAGTATATGAAAAAGACATCTCTATATTAGTAGCACAAACATAATCGATATTGTCTTCTTATATTTAACTCTTTCTTACCTCGCAATAGTTTAGAAATATTATTAGTTGTACATATTATGCATGAAGAGCAACAAAGATAATTGATAGTTAGGAAAACAGTTTGTCTCTTTTAAAACGAATATATCTGTCTTAAGGTTAAAACATGTTAAGTCTATTATCCCGATTGTATGGATGCGATAAATATCTTTTTTTTTTCATAAGCATTTAATTTTTGTTTTATTTGACATACTTACCAGTTTTAAACGAGAATTTGAATAGATAGAAGGAAGAAGATAATTTTAAGTAAGAAGTTATAGCACAAGAATTGATCAAAGTAAGTCAATTAAATTGAAAGGGTTTATTTTATTTTAGATAAAAAGTGAAAGAAGAAGAAGACAAAGATCGTATCTATAAAGCATTTGAAACAAATGATCTTGTGACGTTGAGAGTTGTTGTCCAAATGTTTATCTCCAATTATTTTTTACTTATCATAGACTTCAACTCTTCGATGTTCTACCGCTCAATTATTATTCTTTGATTGTGGCATAAAAATCAAGAAAAAGAGGAGGGAGACAATTATTAAATGATAAGTTGACCAAATTGAGTGTGAGTGCTCAAATTGCTCATCAAAAGCATTTCTAAAATAGAAAGGACAACAATTGACTGAGATACAAAAAAATGGAATATGACAACGTACAAATGACCAGGGTGGAGGAAGTATATGTTACTTGATGAAATTCTTGGTTATATCGGGTGTATTAAGTAGTTATCGGGTAACCGACTAGTTGTACTCCAAGTATTTGAGAATATTGATTAGGCCCTTGCTCTTTTTGGCCGAAATGAGTTGAATTAAACCGAATGAAATTAAAATAAGAGTTAATTTGTGAAGAGAGAGAGAGAGCTAAATTGAAGTGATCTGTACTGATGAAACAAGTTGTAATTAAACCGGAATGAACAGGGTCATACTAATTACTTAAAATGTACGATAATATAATACACCTGAGTATATGATACAACTAAAAACTCTACTTTATTACTCTCTGTCCCGCTCATTTGTTGTCCTATTCCATTTTGGAGTGTCTTGGTCAATTATTATCCTTTCTATTTTAGGAATAAAATTGATGAACAGTTTGATCATTCGCACTCAATTTGATCCACTTGTCATTTAATAATTGACCAAATCCCTTCCTTTTTCTTTGATCTTTGTACCAAAACCAAATGACAAGTATTGATCGGAAATTAAAGTACTATTATTACAAGATAATAAGTCGTTCTCAAAATAGATACTCAAGCTCAAACAGTCGTGTATAGCTTCGAGAGAAATCGTATATGCATGTTGACTTTAAGGGTGGTGAATGTTGATGTGTTTGTGTGTAAAAACTTATACTTTGATAGTTGAGTATTATGGAGCATAAGATAATTGTAAAAATATATATATTTCCAAATTAGAGCTTGTTTTAATTAATGAAATTGAATTTGGGTTGATATTTAATACTTATTAAGTTTTCAATTGTTTGTTTAATCGATTGATTTAATTTGAGTTGACGGCGTACAATTGATGTATTGAGGAACTTTTGCATATGCAATTCTAGTAGTCATCCAAAACTTTGTGATATCTAGTTAATTAAGGGCAACATTAGTCCAAATAAAAGGCCAAAAAAGTGTAATTTTTGTGAGCAAATGAAACTAATTATAGCAATAATAAGGTTGGGTAGTTTTGATATAATTGTGTAAGCAAAAGTTATAACAAGTTTAAAGAAAGATAAGGTTGTATTATTAAGTGAAAGCTGTACTACTTTTGGTAGCCATGTGATTTGAGTAATTGAGTTTGTTTAAGGAGCTACATACTAATTGCTCCTCATAATTAGGCAAACTATTATCTATACTTATAACTTATGGGATACTCTCCATCTTATCCTAATCATTTGGATTATGACTATTTTTTCAACCACCAAACTCCTCCAGTCCAGGCCACTCTGTTGCATGACTTTACCAACAAAACTAGTTGACATCTGCAGTGATATTTTAGATTGTGAATTAATGTGATTGGGCTTCACTCTACCTCACTTGGGTCTGGTCACTTGGTTCAGACTTTCAGCCAACTGTTTATTTTTAATTTTTTTTTTAAGAAAACCCAAAAGGGCTTAAATAGCATTAGCAGAATCAAACGCCGCAAGCTCATCGACGCTTACCAAGAGACCAAGGTCTAACATGAGCAAGCTCAGCTAACTGTCATTCTGCGCTACTAGTACAAGGCTACAAGCCTCCAAGGGACACTATAAGGCCGCCATGCCGGTAGCAAATCTCGTCCATTTTTCGAGCTTATGCACAAAACCTGGTTCATTGCCATATTTACGGCAGGATCAACAAGCAATTTACCATGTTTACGATCCTGTTTCAACTTTCAATGCCATATTTATGGCGGTAATGAACTTGCCCTTCATCCTCATTTTATCTATACCTTGATTAATCATGCACTTTCTCCGAAACTTGCTACTGGATATACATCTATCTATACAATGCACACAGCCAGTCATGATTCTGGAACTAAGATGATTCTGGAACTAAGATGATTCTGGCACCAAAAGACGAGTATTAAACAATTTAAACAGGATTTCAGCTATTACAAATGCGAGTCATACAGCGAATATCTTACAGGATTACATAATAAGGCTACAAAATACAGATAGGTAAATAAATCCACCCTGTCCCTCTAAAGGGTAGCTATATGGGTAGTAGTACAACAGCCAAGCCGAATAAAAGTTGCATAAGAAAAAAGCGCTATTATCTGCAGTTGCTTATGGCAATATAAAATACCGTCTACTATTTGCCGGTGATTGAAATTCTGAAGAAATACCAGAGGACGTTTTCTCGCGGATTCTTTCTACCAGAATTTCTCACTAATCCGGGGATCCAGCACCAGGTGACATGTACTATGCGTTTTTCATCGCATCTTGTAGATTTGAGTACATGGACGAAGAATTATTCCCGTCATTGTTATGTAATACACGAGAACCCTCTTGAACCTTCAATTTCTGAAATAGGTATTGCTTCTCGGCTTCTGCTTCGCTCATCTTAAGTTTTAGGTATCGACTACGATAATCTTCTTCGGATTTCTCGGATTTGGCAATAGCAATGTTTTGGAGCATCTCGGCTTCCCGTCTTGTCTCATCAGCTTTCAGCTGGAACATGTCAGCTTCTGCTTGTTTAAGTTTGACGATACTCTCAAGCTCATCAATTTGTTGCTTCCTTCTCTGCCTCTCAACCTTGAGCTCTGCTACTTCTCTGGCCTTATCTTCCAGCTCGCGGTCACAGGTTTCGAGATTTATTCGGGCTTTCTTCAACATTCTCAGTTTCTCGTCAGCCACCATTTCCATTTTCCTTACGGCTTCCTGCACTACTTCAGCAATTTGTTTGCAGGCCTCCTGTGGGGCCAATAGTCTCCCACCTTCCCCTAGTTCTGTATTTCTCGACGAGTCTGCCTCGAGCTCTTTAAGAAGAAAAAAGATCATAAGATGAAGTCATTAAAAAACAACGCATCATTATCATTACCACACTGCCTTCAAATAGGCTCTTGTACCAAGCAAGATATATGGGAACAAATCGAATCTAATTGTCAATATTACATTTCCATTGTCAAAGTTAACTAGACTGACCAGAGCAAAGAAAATGCAAATTTTCCATTATTACTGGTTGACAGCCACATTAATGTAGAACAAAGGGTTGAAGCAACGTTCTCTGTATTTTCTTTCAGGGCTCCTCAGTCGGAACCTTGGCATGACAAGAGGCATACATTTCACCTTTTCCATGCCGACCCCAAACCGTCCCAAGGCAGTCTCGTTATAGTTGCTTGGTAGAAGCACTTTCCCAATTACATGGTTTCTATATCACAGCCATTTTTCCCAGCATTGTTCAATTTTGCTTTTAGATGTCAAATTCAGAGTCACAATATAAGTAGATGAAATCTTAATTCTTGTATAAAGAGAGTTGAGGAGGCATGCATAAAAGGTGGACGGAATTGCCTTCCACCATTATACCTTTTCAATATGCACATGACACGATTATAATACGAGAATAAGAGGTAATTCAACAATAAACAATTTAGGAATCAAGAATCATCCTTTCATCATGGCCTTCATAAATGTTCAGCATAATCATTCATAACCAATTAGTCAAATCGGCAGCAAGAATTAAATGAAATAACTATTGTACCTTGAAAAAACATCAGGATCACTCGGCAAGCAGTTGAGTCTGCAAGTCCACCCTTCATCTTCTCTATAAGCTCCTCACACTTCCAGAAAAGTTTCCTACCCTTAACATCTTCACTTCCACGAAAAATTCGGCCAACAATGTCCAGTTCGTTCATCAGAGCTGCTCGATTCCATGACGGTGCACAATGCTGGAATACATCTTTCACCCAACCCAATAGCTCAGATGTCCTATTGCAAGCCCTACATCTGAACAACATCTCAGCCTGTCCAGTTACACTCCTGCTAGAGGTGCCCATGCAAATCAACCCATCACGAATTGCACAATCGGTATGGGTCCAATGTGAACACAAGTCGCAACCAATCCAACGACATGTATTCACTTCGAAATCAAACTTGTTACAGATGACACACATACAAACATTACAGAAACCATTCTTGCTTGCACATATTTCACAGGTACAGTCATCTACAGGAAGCTGGTTTTGGCACGCTATGTTTCTACACCGTTTGTAGGCAAAAATCTCAAACAGGGATGTCTGTGAAAGACTGACATTAGGGTGCAAAAACGCCTGAATTCCCATCTTCAAAGCCACAAGAATTTCCAGTTGTACACGGTGAGCTCGGAGCAGAGTCTTAGCTGTCAAGTCTGACCTACTCTGAACAAGCTTCTGAAGGATTAGGAATTCCTCCCGTTGTTGGGTCCCACCGTTTCCCTCAAGAATAACACGTAATCCATTCTTCAGCTCCTCAAGGTATTCTTCTGGAACTATTTGCATTTTCTCACAGACAATTTCAACACTTTCCTCGGCTATGTTACGAAGAGTGACCTTTTGGCCAGTAAAGATCCTGCGAACAACCGACTGTTCAAAATCAGTCTCGTTCCTGTCAATATTTGACTTCTTTACCACAATTCCATCAGCAGTAGGTGAGGTATCTCGTGAACTAGCGCTCTCTGTTGGCGATTCACGAACTTGATTTGCAATTAATCGAGGATCCATGACAACTGCAAGATATCAAGCTACCGCAAAACTATCTGATCCTAAAGCAATCCCCCTTAAGAGTGATCCCTTGATTTCAATTCTCGACTCCAACTCAGTCCTTTACAAAATTCAAAATTTCAACTGCGATTGTCATGCAATTCATCAACCTGAATATACAAAGAGAAGGTTACTATCTATTGTGCGCTTACAAAAGAGTAAAGAAAATTCCAAATTAGAAACCAATATTCCATTGAGATTATCACTCATATACATATTTATACTACCAACAAATGGACATCCAACATCTTAGAGAGACAAGGTGAGTATCTAAAGAGGTTGACACGCAGTAGCGGAGCCAGAATTTGTTGTTGGGGAGATGAGCTTCTCATGGAATAAGGTAAACTAGGAAAAAAAATCGAAAATGTTAACTCAAATTCTCAAATTTTCCGGTGTTCAGGCTGCCCCTGCTAGCCCGCCTGGCTCCACCAGTGTTTGTGCAAATTTTCAACATTATCAAGTCCACCAACAAAAACTCACACAGGTTCGTCATTAGACCATCTCACCAAAGTTTTGCAACACCAATAAAATCATATCGTCGTTTCTTTATCAAATTTTGGACAGTAATACTCCCTCCGTCCCAATCATTTCTTTATCTTTGATTGAAAAGTAGTGAGTATCATACTATCAACCAATGCCTTGCCTCAAAGTCTCAAACTACTCAATATAATTCTCTCAACAAATTCTCTCCTAAATCATACATCACCATCAGTCCATCACCAACAATAACACCTATTACCCTATCCCTAGTTTTGTGACACCAATAAAATCTTATCCACAAATATTTGGAGGCTTTTCAATTTGTGGAGAAATGCCCCTTACCTCCGACAATTAACACTGGCTGTGTGTCCAATAACCCAAATTCAGGACAAGTCACAACACCTCTGATACTTCATTTTAGACCAAAACATGATCATTTCTAGAAAAAAAATAGCTGTATCCGACACGGTGACACTCCAACACCATCCAGTTGAGTCGGAGTAACATAGGACCTCAATAACTCAAAACAATTCACAACTTTTGCTCTCCTAAATCAAACATACATCATCAACATCACCACCATCACCGCCATTTCCGCAAAAAAATCTAGCTAGAGCAACATCATAATCTACTTGAATACACATTCAAGAAGCTCAGGTATTAAACATAAATCCAACCGAACCGAATTGAAAGAAACAAACATTTCCCCCAAAATTCAACCAGCCAAACCCTAACTCATCAAATTAGGGAAACACAAACACTAACTAATCAATCAATCAAAATAAAACAGCCTAAATTTCAAAATCAAGCACAATCACTCCAAAATACATCGCAAACAATCAAATAAAAACTGGAATTGAAATTAATCGAAGCAATAAACAGCAAGAGCGAGTGAAATCAAAATACTAGATGAAATACATGCATGTTGAAATTACCTTAACTATACGAAACATATGTTGGAGCTTGGACGAGAAGGTCGTTAATGGAGGAGAGAGAAAGAGTGTTGGAAGAAGAAGAAGAGCAGTCGAAGTTGAATTTAGAGAGAGAAAGAGAAGAAAGAGAGTCACTGAGTTGACCTCCACTTATTTATTGCTTTTCAATTTTCCTTTTTTTTTTTTTTCAGGAAATTGATTTTAGGCCGTTGAGTAATTAAGACTTTTATAAATTTGTAGTTACAACTTAGGAAGTACGTTTCAACTTACAAGTTGGTCTTCTATTAGTCGATTATCGCGAAAGTGGCAATTTGTCCCCTTAATTATGTTTAATTGTGAAATTAGGCTCCTTAAATTTCAAATGTAGCAATCAAGTCCCATAATTATAACAAAAAGTGAAATTTAGCCCCGAATTTTAATACTCACTTAAAACTCAACAATAATTCATATTTATATTTATATTACACAACCAATAACAAATAAAAATTACTAATTTCAATTTTAATAATTTATATAAAATTAATTATTCATCTAAACAATAATTTTACATTCATCTTTAATAAACAAACAAAAAATATTATAAAAATACATGAACTATTCTAACATTTATAATAAATTGTCTAACAATTGTAAAATTATCAAAAATACTCGCTATTAAAATTATATATTGTACTCCCTCCGTCTCGGTCAATTGTTGTCCTTTGGTTTTGGCACAAAGACCAAGGAAAGGGAAGGAGGCCTGTTATAAGATGAGAAGTGTACCAAATTAAGTGTGAATAATCAAGTTACTCATCAAATGCAATCCTAAAACAGAAAGGACAACAAATGATTGAGACACCCAAAAATGGAAAAGGACAACAAATGACCGGGACGGAGGGAGTATATAAGATTATAAAAATTAAATTTTGTATTTGATTAATTCGATTATGAAATTCATTTTGATGGAATATTCATGAGAAATCACACCATGGGTTTAATTACACTTTTGATCAAAGTTATGGGGCTTGATTGCTACAAATGAAACTTAAGGGACCTAATTTCACCATTGACTAAAGCTAAGGGGGCAAATTGTCACTTTTGCGGTCGACTATGTTTGTCTTAAGTATAAAACGAGTTAAATGTGTAGATAGATTTGATAGGAGTTAATTAATCCTAGCTAGATAGTATGTTTTTTGTCTTATCTATCTATTTGACTTGTTTGGGTGTTTTATTACTTATTTTTTAAGATAGATATGTTTATTTTAAACAAGAATCTGTGATATGTTTGCCGGTTTAGTTCATTTTGCAAAATATGAGCGGAATTTCATATTGTATGCTAAAATGGATGAAATATTCAAGAATATCTTATATATATATAAAACTGGGTTGAAACGTTGTGGATAGAGTTGACAATCCGTGCCTCGGGCTGGCGGGCGGCACGATTCCAGGCACGGCACGGCACGACCCGATGATAATTTCGAGGAAGCACGGGCAGGACACGGCCGTGCTTGTTACAGGCTCCGACGCGAAAATTCTCAAAATTTTGAGCTCAAGCACGACATGGCCCAGGCATGGATGCTCGGCACGCACCAGGCACGGCGGGCCTGGTACGGCACGACCCGAGTAATGGCACGCTAATGGCTGCAACTCTGTAACTCTCTAGAACTAGTCGTTTATTGCTATTGTTTATGCCCGTTGGAGTTTGGACTGTTGGAGCAAGCTACTAAGCTAGCCGTTAATGGCTGTTAAAGTGAATTTTATTTATTTATTTATTTATTTTAATAATTTCCAAACTCTATAAATATCTTCTTAATTCAATTCATTTCTTCACAATTAAATCAATATTCATCATTTATTAAACAAAAAGTACCAAAAATATATCAATTAGAAAACAAGTTAAAAAAAAAAAAATTAACTCAAAGCACATGGGCCAGCCCACATTCAAGGCACGAAAAGCCCATGGGCCAGACACGGCCCGAGCACGAAAATGGGCGTGCCTTGAGCGGGCCGCGACAGGGATTGGAGTTAGTGAGCCTGGCACGGCACGGCCCAAAAAGCCCAATATCCGTGCCTGGGTCGGGCCAAATTTGGGGGAAGCACGGCCCATTGCCAACTCTAGGCTTGTGGATGCGTCACGTGTCTCATATAACCTTAATGACAAGCATTAATTACAACTAATTATTTAATATAAATATAATAAATGTTGTATAAATCTCAGCAAAATATTAATTATAGTGTAATAATAAATTTACTATAAAATTACATCAAATAATTACGGTGATTTGATTCTTAATTTATTAAAAAAATATTTTGATAAAAATTCTAAAATGTAAATAATTACGTTCATTGCGAAAATGCTTTCAATTGAGTATAATTTTCATTATATTTATTGAAATATTTTGGTATATAGAGATGATTAAAGTGAGTGTCTTATATTTACGTAAAAAACATTTTGAGAAAGTAATAAAACTTAGACAATTAAATCCATTAAGAAAAATATATTTGGAAGAGTCATTGTATTTATTAAAAATAAAATTTAAAGAAAACTACTAAGTGATAAGTTTTTATAATGTGGGAATGAAAAAAATTATATTTTAAGAAATTGAATAAACCTCACAAAATAAAACCGAACCCGAAAAACCTATCGAAAATACCTGAATAGATAATTAATCGAACACCCGATATGAGTAACCTGAACTGTACTCGAAAACCGACTCAATTCGAATGGAACCGAAACTAGATCGAATTCAATAATAATCGAATGAGACCTAAACCCGAATATATCTGAACCGACAACAATCGAACAGATTGACCTGAATTAAAAGCATCTAATTTTTCGAAATAAACTCATATTTTAGGTGTTTGTTCATTAATTCTTTATTTATTAATGATATTATGAACTATTATATTCAAATTGGAAAGTATAAGATACATTTAAGCTGATATTTTGACCGTTAATTAAGAAAAATTATAACTCAAAACAGAACTGAAGTTGACCAGCTGACCCGAACCGTTACCCGACTCAAGATAGTACAAACCGATTAAAGTGGCTAGCTAAAATGAGCCTAATTGAA
Organism: Silene noctiflora; assembly: GCA_009801015.1. Taxonomy (NCBI): domain Eukaryota; kingdom Viridiplantae; phylum Streptophyta; class Magnoliopsida; order Caryophyllales; family Caryophyllaceae; genus Silene; species Silene noctiflora. The sequence goes on from VHZZ01000221.1 coordinate 198,597, forward strand.
ATCGAACTGAAACCGAAATTAAGGTCAACCCAATTTAAATCGAACCGATTTAACCCGACTCGAAACCGAATCGAATAATCCGTTTAGCAGGTCTAAAATTGAATACATATGAGATTTTGAGAGGTTTAAATAGTGAGTATGTGTACGAGTATATATGTACACAGTGATCACGAGTTCATTTGAATAATCATAACAAAAGTAATAATTATTAAGTAATACAATATAGTGTTATAAACGACAAACAAAAATAGAAAACACGTTACATTTTTCTTTAATATCTTCAATTAAATATGTATACGTCAAGTATAAATTATTGATTATGACTACCTAAATATTACTTTTAGTTAAATATTTTCTATGTTATCTCTTAGATACTTTTAAGTTAAACCTTAAAAATTAATATTTGAGAAAGTTACAATATATTTTATTTACGAGTAAACTCTTAAACATCATTATATATAGTGTTTAAAAAAA
>VHZZ01000221.1:233838-243926 GCA_009801015.1 Silene noctiflora
TGGAAACATAGTGATCTATAAATTGAATAAATTTTAGTTTAATGTTGGACACAATTTCTAAGCTTTGTAACGAGATATAAGTCTCGAAATACTCTATATTATGGATACATAGCGATCCGGATTTCTTTATTTTGTTTAATAATGATCATTAGACTTAATTAATTTTCCGCCTTTAGTTTAATTAAGACATTTGAAAATCCGGGTTGTTACAATTGTACTCTCATGTCCCCACAATATCCGGCCCATATACACTAATATGGTATCGATTCGCTCCGTCTCTCCCTTGTGACGGATATATGCCGTCTTCAATAGAATTTGTGCTCTAAAATTATTGATACTAAATTCAAACAAAAAAGTACTTTAACTACACCCTACCAAATTCAACCCGATTGTCATACCAAAGTGGAACTGTGGAATCAACGAACCCGATTCTTGATACCAAAATTGTACTCAATGTTAGAATGAACTAATTCCACGAATTGTTTGCAGAGTTGCGCATCACATACTTCCTGCAACTGATGTCTTCTCTCAACTCTTAAACTTCCAACATTTCATAACATGTTCTTCAACTATTTTTCCAAATTTTGACTCAAATTAACAAACTTTTCATAACACACAATCAAGAAATGCTCTCAACACTAAACTATTCATCTCTAAACCCTCTCAAATTAACAAATTTGTCTCAATTTTCCCCAATTTTTCAACCTTTTCCAAAATCCATCAACTACCCATATAAATTCTCCATACCCCAAATAAAACCCATTTCTTGTAATTTTAAAAATAATAATTTAAAGGGTTTTACTCAGAATTCATTAAAGTTTCAATCTTTAAAGAAATGGGGATTTATTGGCATTGCTGTTGTTGGGTTGATCAAAGGTGGAATTTTTGTGGGTTTAGTGTTGGGTTGTAGTATAATTAGGTGTAGTCATGTTTTTGCTATGGAGAATGGTATTTTGGGAGGTGGTAATGTGGGATTTGAAGGAGTAAATTTGATGTTTCGAAACGCTTGGCCGGTTATTGTGAAGATTTTGGGTGCTTTTAAGGAGCATGGTGTTGTTCTGGGTATTCTTTTGGGGTTGTCTGCTTTCTTTTCTATGGCCGAGACTTCAATTACTACTCTTTGGCCTTGGAAGGTTGTATTTTTTCCCTTGTAATCGCTCCTTTCAAGTCATTTCCATACGTTTATTCAATATATGCGAGATAGTTGATGTTTTGAATTTGTTGAATTTATTTGGTTGATGTTTGTTTAGTTTCGAAGGTTAAGTTGTCTTGTTCGACGAAATTTAAGTTCTGTAAATGCAGTGTATGATTTGGAGATTATGTTTGTATTACATATCCTAGAACCTGATGTGATATACTGGCAGAGATGTCTTGAAAGTTGCTTTATAAAGTGCTTAAGAATATCCGGAATTGTAAGCAATCATGTTAGGGCAATAATTACATTTTCTGTTTCTTTTTAAATGGGCTAGGCTGTTTAACAAAACATTGCCGAGTTCAGGTATGACTTAAAGTTAGCCTGATTAGTCTGCCATTAGGATTTGCGAGTCTGTGACATTGCTTCATCCTTGGTATTGGGCCCTGGGAGTAGAGACTTAGACGTACGCAGCAAAATAGCTGTTCTCGAGAGACCCTTGACTGCTGTACCGTAGGCAAGAATTTCAAACAAAGTCAACCAATCTGAATTATAGATTGGTTAGTGGATCTGTGAAATCCTCCAAATCCATATTTGAGTCTGCAGTTTGTAGATGCCAAGTTTAAAATTTGAAAATCATGAACCCGTAGTTTAGTAGCCATCTTATTTCCACTGCTGCTTCTTAGAATGTGGTTGATAAAAAAATGTGCTGCTGTATGTTTTTGACTGAAACCAAAAGATAACTACTGTTCCAGAAGTTTCATCATGGGTGTTCAACTGTACATGCTATGTTTAAAAATCACAATTTAAGTTTTAACCATCTGACTGCTAGCATCCTATAGTTTGTTAAACCATACTTCCTCCATCCCTTTATACTGCTCCCCTGTTGACTTTGGTGGTGAGATAATAATAATCTTATCGCACAACACAATGTATACAGGTACGCGAGTTAGCTGAAAAGGACACTGAAAATGGTGTATTCAAGATGCTTCGCAATGATGTTACTCGGTTCCTTACAACTATTCTTATTGGCACAACGTAATATAGATTCTCAACTTGTTTACATATATTCGAACATGTTTCAAAAATTAATCTAATACCTACTAATTGATTTTTAAACATGGTGGAGTTAGTGTGGTCAATATAGCAGCCACTGCACTTGTGACAGAGGCAGCTACTACTTTGTTCGGTGAAGCTGGTGTCAGTGCTGCTACTGGTGTTATGACAGTAAGTCCTGTGTGATTATACGCCTCATGTTGGATTTTTAGTATTTGTTTGCAAAAGACTGGATACTGGATATGTCATTCAACAAAAGATCAACAGACATTTTTCTAAAGTAAAGCCTTTTGTGTTTAATCAATTCCAATGTTCTCAACTGTCTGTGCTCTCTTCTTTCTAAGCTTGCTGATAATTCTGATGTGCATGTCTTGATGATCACATGACAGACATTACTGGGTAAACAGGTCAGTGTGTGGTAGTAGCAAAGGGAGAGCAAAAGGAACAGTCCTGAATACACCTGTTTGACATTCTTGTTTATAGATTCTCGAATATTTAAGGGTTTGTTTGGAATTTGGATAAAATTGTCGGAGAAAAGGAGGGGAGAGGAATGGAGGGAGGGAACAGGGGAGGAATGGAGTTATGGTCTTTCCATTTCAAATTTTTCAGATTTTATTTTCCTTCTTGAAAGGACCCAACTTACGAACCAAACAATGAAAAATGTCCTCTTTCCGTCCTTCAATCCAAACAAGGGGTTAACAACTTAAATTTACCTCTCATTAGTTAACACTGTGATCTTGTAGTTCGATGAGCTGATAGATAAAGTTGTGTTGATTTTTTTTAATCTTTGGTGAAAGAAATTAATTTGTTTTTATGTTGGCTGTAGGTGGCTATTTTGCTTCTCACAGAAATTACGCCAAAGAGTATTGCTGTCCACCATCCTATCGAGGTCGTGAAATTTGTGGTAGGCCATTAATTTATCCGATCTTTTAACTTAATAAAATTCCTTAACATGTACTAGGAAATTAAAGGAAAATCTTGTGTATAAAAGCAGATTTTTGTGAGTATTTTTCATATCTTTCTTTCGAACTAGTAATTCTATCTTACACTTCATTGCTAGGTCAGACCTGTTGCATGGCTTTCTCTTGTGTTGTATCCTGTTGGAAGGGTTGTTACTTATTTATCAGGGAGAATACTCAAATTGCTTGGCTTGAAAGCAGAAAGGTATGTTTTTGTCAGTGTGCTATACCTGGTCCTTTCTTTCATTATTCCTGATTTTTTTGTTTGCTTATACTCCGTATATTATAATGTTCTTATGTCCAAAATCTTAATTTTATTTTTATCTCTGCTTGTATTGACCAGTGAACCTAATGTAACTGAAGAAGAACTGAAGCTAATGCTAAGGGTTGCGGAGCTGAGTGGGGCCATTGAGGAGGAAGAACAGGCACGGTTTCTTACTGGGATTCTCCTTTTTATAAAAAAAAGTTGATTAGAATTTTGTCCTATATGATCTTGCGATGATATGTGTTAAATGCATAGGCGATAGCCATATTTTTCTTTCAACTTTTGTAGCTAGAATAGAAGGGAAACGTTTGTTGAGTTTCAACTTCTTTTTCTTTTTGCACTAGTTTTGTGCAACTTGAGAAAAAGTTCTCTCTTATTTATCTCTGCTTGGATCAGTGATAAATGAAGTATACCAGAAAGATGTTATGGGCATGCAACGACAAGGAGTCAATGATAGTCTTGCCCTTTGTCTACGATGGACCTCATATATGTGAAACTAAGTGATGCGTGTACTATTCTTGAGTGTATCCTCTACCATTTTACGAAATGAACCACGTGCCATTGTAGGTAGATTGGGTTTTTTAGCACTTCTGCCAAACAAGATGAAGATCTGTTGTCAGTTTTTAATTGTTACTCCCTCTAAATATTTAGAACTGCCTCGTTTTCCACTTTTGACCTATTCTTAGCACTGCCCCATTTTTATTTTGGACATGTTTTTGTTATTAAAATGATTACTTTATTGGTGAGAGTGTGAGACCCTCCACCCCAGTCACATATCGTTATCTTTGTGCCAAAAGCAATAGAGCATTTCCAAAGAATTGCAGGGAATAATATTTGAGTTCACTTCCGACTACTAGCCTCCTCATATAATTAACAAGAAGTCAACAACCTTACCCCTGCACCTCAAAGGCTCCTTCTTGTGGTTGGGTGTGGGTGGTGAGGGGGCGTCTGATGTACACAACCTTACCCCTGGTGGTTTCTATTTCAAAAATGTTGTAAATGTGTAGTTATACAACCGGGTTCATCTATATTCTAATACTAATTGATGTGCTGATTACGTTTCTATTATATAGGAGGCCGTGCTGAATAAATCCCCTTACATCACTTCGATTGTATAGTTTTGCATAATAATTTTTCACGTTTTGCAGGATATGATTGAAAATGTACTAGAGATAAAAGATACCTTTGTCAGGGAGGTGATGACTCCTTTGGTGGATATAATTGCAATTGATGCAGATGCTACATTAATGGACTTCCACGAGTTGTGGGTCTTGCATCAGTTTTCAAGGTATTTATGTCTTATATTTTAGTTCATTTTAATGCGATTTTTTTTATTCCTGGTGAATTAATTGTTTTTTCCCATAATAGAGTCCCCGTTTTTGAGCAGCGTATTGACAATATCGTTGGTATAGCCTATGCAATGGATTTGCTAGACATCCTGCAGAAGGTAATATATTGATAATCTTGTTTCCAATCTTAAATTCAAATTCCATTATTACATTTTGTTTGTTACTAATATACTACACATTTACTCTTCAAATGAAGCAAGAACAACTTGACGGAGCAGTGGTGCGAGACGTAGTGCAGCCTGCATTTTTTGTACCTGGTAATTACTTTAGAGTGTCAAATGATTGAAATCCTTACTTTAGTTCCAAATGTTCTGTTCAAGAGTGCTATGCCTTTTAGTTTGTGTTGCTACTTGTGCTGAATGTGGATTGTTTGATCTATCAGAAAAAAATATTGATTGTGTTCATGTACTCTGATTTGGGTTGATACTGAGAGAATTTTGAGACTTTTGCAGACTCAATGTCTGTCTGGAATCTTCTCAGAGAATTCCGCATCCGCAAGGTCCACATGGCTGTTGTTCTTAATGAATATGGAGGAACAATTGGGGTAAGTGGATGATTTAAGCCTCGTTTGAGTGACGCGATTTCCACATTTTGTTTGAACATTATAGTATACTAGTACAGTAGTTGCCATTACACAGTGACTCTGATCTATCGATGCTATTTTGAATGCGGTATGACAACATTACCCTAGTGTCTCCAGGAGTCTAGGACTCCGACAAAATGGTAGGGTATGGGTGTCAATTGTATGCTGCCTTATCCATGTCTTTACAATAGAGAGGCTGTTTCCAGATGAACCATAATGGAACTTGCATCAAATAACTGCTATTTGTGAAACAAGTTTAACCAATTTACTGCACCATTTTTCTTTAGTCCACCATTATGTGTTATTTGAAAGCAGGAGGAGTCTGGTAGACAAGTAACCATTTTTCTAAGACGACTGAGCTTGTTATGAACATTGTGAAACTAAAATGGCAGAAAATTGTGCTAAAATTTAAATGCATTTTTCCTCTGGTTCAGTTAATATATTCAAAGTAATTGTCTTCTGATGGTAAACTTCTTAAAATGTCCATATCACAGATAGTTACTATGGAAGATGTCGTAGAGGAGATTGTTGGAGAAATCTTTGATGAAAATGATTCCAAGGTAATCTATTTCATCCGAGAGCTTTTGTTTAAAGATTTTAGATAAAGTACGGCTGTGTAGTATGTTATACGGAATATGTGCTTATTATTTTTCTATATGTGAGATTAGAATTATCTACTCTAATATAATTTAGTTGTATCCGATTACTTAGTGTTCCTCTGAGTTAATTCGTTAAGATTATTTAATTTGATGAGCAACCTAATGAAGCTGGAAAAAATGTTGTAAAAGTAGAATCCAAGTTTGGTGAGAACACCGACGTTCAACTCTTCATTGTCAAGGATCATTGTGCAGTGATTTCTTTTAGATATTTTATGACAGTGCTTAATTGACCATTTGATGAATCTACTTCGCCTTCTAGTCTATTTGCTAAACACTTTCCATAGTTTTGGCTGACTGTTAGACTGTCTAATGGGTAACAGGAGGAAATTCAGAAAAAAACCGGCTACATCATAAACCGAGGTGATGGTATTTTTGATGTTGATGCCAGCACATCTATTGATCAGCTATGTGAAGATTTGGATATAACTTTGCCTGAGGTATTACTTCATGTACTTGGCATTACATTTTTATCGATGATGATTCATTGCTTCTTGACCTAAACTTATGTGCATCAACTCAGTCCTACTGGGAAATAATTGGTAACATACAAAAACATTTCTTGCTTGGATCAGAAGCCATTGCATCATCTATTTCCGATATACGGATACTAAGAGGTCTTTTAACGAAGTTATCAATCGATCATGCTTAAGAAAAGACCTTCACGCATAAGTTTTGATAGTATAGTAATTTGGCGCTTGACGTGTATAGGATCCACGAGGTTTGGCATATGCCAGAATGTGGTGCTCAATTAGGTCAAAGTGACTTCTGCTTTTTAACAAACACAAGAGTTAAAAGTCGATAACCAATTTCAAATAGCAGTGGTATGGAGATGAGAAACGCAGAAAGCATTAAAAATGTGGAATCCGAACTACGGAAAAAGAAAAGGGGAACGTCTGGTGTCATTGTTACACTGTCTGTTGGCTGATAATAAAATAGAAGGAAGCGAGGAGTTTTATACAAAATTTATAAGACTATCTTCTTAGTGCTGATATCTATGTTCGATGTTTTTGATCATTAGGAAACTGAGGATAATATTCAGTGTGGTTTTTCTGATGTTCATATGCCTTCCATTTTGACTCCAGGATCATCAATATGAAACTGTTTCGGGTTTTCTTTGCGAAACATTTGGATGTATTCCAAGGGCTGGTGAAAGCGTGAATATAGTGCTTGATAAAGTTGAGCGAGAAGAGAATGATAGGGACAAGACGGAGGACCCTCATCATACACAATCGAAGGAAAAGTATCAAACTTACAAGCTTGAGGTATGGATTTTCATGCTTTGGATAATATTTCACAGTATTACGTTTTTTTATGGTCATTTTTCACACCATCCTAATAACGAAGCCACTATCATGGAATGCCACTTTTGGCAATTGCTTTTCAATAGTTGATGACTGTGCTTTACTTTCCATTGTGATCAGTGCGACCCCGCACTATTCTGATGTCAACCTAGCCCCTCGTCGCAAAAACTCCCGACCCGTCTTTGATGTCATAATCCTTGGCCGTTATCATTAATTTTGCCACTATACCACAATTATTTTGTTAGTAGGCTTGCTGTTGAGGTGGATATGTCACATGGTACATGACTAAATGAGTCATTCGGTCTGAGTATGAATTGGGTCAGTTCTGTAGGGTCATTTCAGATGCTGTATGCTCTGTGAGAAGTGTGAGTTTGTTTCGAGTGTGATTATCGAGTCAGATAGGTACGAAACGAGGCAAATTATTTTTTGTTTATTGTGTCTGTTAAGGATTCAGTTTTGTGTTAAGTTAGAAACTTAGGTGTAATTTCAAATTAGTCATTTGTAATCATTTTGGATCTTCGACTAGAATTATTTTCGGGTCCAGTGTTATCAGGTCTCACACTCTCACCAGTTCCAACCAGGTTAATGTCAAGGTCAAGAAAGTGTGGGGACTACGGCCTACCATTAGTCGGATCGGATCAATTCACGTTTCAAGTCATTTCCAGATTGTTCTTCTGTTCGGGTGTAATTCTGACTTGGGTCTTGGGTCAAGATAGTTTTGTTAGAACTGAATTGAGTGCTCTGTCGGGTTGTACTCAGTTTCCCTTACCATATTTGTATGCTATATCGGGCTCATTAAGACATTTTAATCGCCATAAATTCTCGGGAATGATTCTTGACATATGAATCAGAACTTGCTATGTTTTGACATTCTAACGTTACGAATATAAAGAAGACATTTAGCGACTCTCAGGCTTCAATAAGTAATATTCCGAACTTGTAACTCTAAATCTATGCAGATATTGGCAGCTACAGCCAGGAAGGTGAGCTCAGTCCGATTCAAACAAGTGAATCAAGGTGACTTGGAATCAATGCCTCCAAAGTTTACCCAAGTCGTTCCCAAAATCAAGAGGACACGGCTACGAATGAATGAGGAATCACTCAAGAGTGATGATGGGAAGTTGTTTCACGATAGAGCTGACGACAAAGTGACCCATGATTGCATAACTTCTGGACACGAAGTTGATTACGTAAGTGATCTGTAGTCATTGTCGGACCTCATGGTGGCTCCGCCAAAACAGTTGCTCGTAGAAGAAAAGCATCAAGGGTAAGGTTTTTTCGAATGTATAAATATAGAAAACGGAAAGGTATATATGAGGAAAGAAGTGATCACATCCTTGGAAAACATTTGAGAAGTAGGGCAAACCAAGAAGTGAAAGGCGACGGAGTTAGAAATGAAGTTACATTATTAGAAGTTGATCGCTAAGTGAACGAGGTTGTGATCCGGAAAGATATCCATGGAGATGTTTTTTTTTTTGTAACCAAATGGGTAAGGATTGTCGTACCTTCATATCGATAATCCTTGTTCTCTTTTGAATTTGTTGGTTGCCCCATTGGATTCGGATTTAGAGTAGTCATTTTGAGAAAATAAGTTATACTCAGTTATACAAAACAAATGTTTATGAACAAAACAAGAACCAAAATACTTGAAAGTTGTCCGTTTATCGTTTTTTGATAAATTTATTACTTGCTCGTCTAGAAAACCTGTGACTAAAGAGTACTTGTGCAATGTGTTTGGGTAAGATTATTGGCGAGTTTTGAGACAAGACACACGAGTCTTAAGACAAGACTCCCCGTAAGTGACGAAAATTCCGTACGAAGAAGTTAATGATGATTGATGAGCAATGTCACTTGTAGGCACTTCTATAAAACGTGTTTATAAAATTGACATGTTTGTTACGAGTTGAGATCATGTCCATCTTGTGTCTTTATCTTGCAATACATCATCATTCACATAGTAAAACTAATAGTAATTTCTCTTAAATTAATGATGTGACACAAAAAAGAAAGAGAGGTATAGTAGTTACAACTATACAACGCCGGTGGACCTGGAGGTAGTAATCATAGTAGTTACGGAGGGAGTATAAAGTTGATAATAATAAACGATAATTGAACATGGTAGATAGTTGTAAAATAGAAGTATCAATGACACAATCTAGCTTAAAAATAATAAGAAGAAATGAACAATGCTAACTAATATTGTAATCATAAAATAAACTCAAAACAAATCGCATTCCACACTTCCAAAACGAATGTGCGACATTAAGTCCAACAAGTACATTAGTTTCACTTGAAACGAACGATGCTACTAATGAAAGTGTCCAACATGTCTTGGAAGAAGAACAACACTTAATTTACGCCCATTATTTAATAACCTTGAGTATATTTCCGACGGTGTTAAATGTTGCCTTGGAGCTTAATCTCCTAGGCATTATGGCTAGAGCTACTCCCGGCTATCAGATGTCTGCAGCCAAGATTGCTGCTCAGCTGTCTTGCAACAAGCTGGAGGATACACTACTACAATATTATTCAAAGAGAACGGTCGCGAAGCGTTCTTAAAGCTCCTTTCAACCGTCCTGTGGCCAAGCGTTCTCTTTGATAAAAGAGAATCAAAGAGAACGGTTGAAATTAAGTCAACTCGTTCTCTTTGTAACAACAACGAGAACGGTTAAGTTATGTAACCGTGCTTTTTGTTGTATCATACAAACCGGTTGCTTTTGGTGACCGTTCTCTTTGATAATGACGTCCTTATTGATTAAGTTGCGTGGAATTATTTGCCGCCAT
>VHZZ01000222.1:64000-82120 GCA_009801015.1 Silene noctiflora
TTGTAATCACTTGTAATTACCTTAAATGTTCTGTTATCGACGTTTGATTATTACTTGCCTCGGGTAACCGAGATGGTAACGCCCTTATCTATTGATGAAGGTCTTGTTTAGGCTCCTTGGTAAATGGGGGTGTTACACCTTTTCACATACCAACTTTACTCTTTCACATACATTTTTTCATTAATTTTTTATATCATACCCTTTTCTTAAACAAAGACAAATTAAGCCTTATATGTACTTTTTTTCTTAAAATCGAATCTAAGCCCACATGCCAGGCACGAACGGCCCATGGGCCAGGCACGACCTGGACACGAAACTGGGCTTGCCAAGAGCGGGTCGCGGCGAGGGTTGGGGTGAGTGGGCCAGACACGGCACGACACGACTAGCCCAATATCCATGCCTGGGCCGGGTCAATTTTGGAGGAAAGCACGACGGGCCGGCACACGGGCTGGCCCAGCACGACGCATTGCCAACTCTAGTAAGAAGGCGACTTGGTTCCTATGGTAGAAAAAAGTTAATATTTTGGTACTGATTATTAATTATTGATCAGGTTGGTATTGAATTATTGATTATGAAAAAAAGGACTAAAGTTGGTAGTGTTTAGCAATTTACCCAAAATATAAATATAAATATAAATTATCATTGTAGCCGTATAGTATGATGAGACTTAATTGATGATCATATTGGATTAGTGTCATTATTATTGATTCATTGTAGTCTCCTAAATTAGAATAAGGTAAAACGTCTGCCTCTTCCATTCATTCTCTATTATAGTCGCATATTGTGTAAACGACCCAATACACGACTCTATTATAGTCGCATGACTATCGCAGCCGCATCAAAACACAACTAACAAAAAGTTAATTTTTGGAGTGTCACGCATTTGTATCGTTCCTGCATCAGGAATTTCAACGCGAGGGCGAGAGTGCGGGAGATAGGATGCTGGACTAGGGTAGCCGGAGAAGGGGGTGGTGTTCGCCGGAGGGTGAGTTGTCGGAAGTGACAAGGGAGGAAAAAAAAGTGACAGGGATAAAATCGTAAAATTCGTATATGAAAGAGTAAAATGCGTATGTGAAAAACACGACTAATATGAATTATCTTCTAGAAGATTCTAAACTTACGACATAAGATTATATCCTCGACAACTAAAAAGCTAAAACGAAATAATTACTCTTTTAAAATATTTATAGTCATCGTTTTTTATTTTTTTAGCTTTAAACATATGTATGCAATCACTTTTCGACCACTCAATCCACCCTGTTTCATCCACGAGTGATGGATGAATGATTAGTTTCTCGGATGACGAATTTAAAGTGACGGATGGATGAAGGTTCACCCAACCCGACCTGAACCCCCTCATTGTCATCCTTAATTGTAAGTTTGTCATCCTTAATTGTAAGTTTGTAGCCCTCACAAATTGCTATAATATGTACCAAAAAAATAAAAACAGTTTGAGATTATAAAAAATGATCTTTGTTTATGAGGATGTCATCACTATCCTCGTGATCACTACCATTTGGCCGACTTTGAATCCCGTAATTATTTTCCCTTCCATTACTCACCAGTCACCACTGTGTGGAGTGTAGCTCTCATACTAATTAGTCTAGACTCCGGTAAGGGTGAATTGTGAATCAACTAATCACTAGCTAAAACAATTCAGAGACAATTCTAGGATTTGGTGAACGTTAGTGCGTTTCTAACAATGAAATAGAGTTTTATGAAAAATTTCGTTTAGTTGGACAAATATATAGTAATATGGTATTGGTTAAAAATTGTTCAATGCAATGATTGTACCCATATATTCTGTTTGGACAAATTCTCATTGAAAAATGGCACTGTCCGTTACAAGTGAAAGATGTTTGTTATGTTTGTGTATACCATGCCAGAGTTTTCACACACATTCTTTACTCTTTAGTGTGGGTCACAATATCCTTTAGATTTTGTCTTAGTTATTCGCTATACGCCTACGCAACGAATAAGTTTAATTTGTTGTGGGTTTGGCTTCTTCACCGGACAATCTTCTTGTTTACAATTGCTTTCCAGAAAAAAAAATTGTGTCCTTTTGGAGCATTGTCATCGTTACGCCTTAGATACAAGGAGTACGGTCCTCCCAGAAGACACAAAAATTTTTCTGCTTTACATACAATGTACAGAGTAATATAAAAGAAATATATAGAGAGTAGTATAATATGTCTTATACGAAGTGCATACTATTAATTTCTTGATAAGCAATATCATTTCCGCGCTTAATTACATTAAGAGACAATGCAAGTGATAATCGTATAGCAAGTGATAGTCACGACTCACTAGAGCATCCAATTCACTTCATTTTATTTACGAGCTCGATAGTTGTAGCAAGTGATAAACAAAACTACAACATATTCAATGGTACAACAAAGTTCAAGGATCTTGGCAATAACCCGGAAATCGTAACGGCCTAAGAGACGATAACAAATAGCGAGATTGGCCATGGAACGCATATCGGATAGGGCACCAGGTAACTCTAGACCCCTGATCATGACGGCTAAACAGCAATCGACATAAGAGATTTAAAAGGAAATGAGATTCCAGAAATTGCAAATTAAAACAAGAAATAGAAAGGAGAAAGACTACCAGATGGTAAGGACTCCAGACTATTTTCTTGAATTTATAGCAAAATCAGAGCTAATATTAGGCCCATACAAGTATTTCTAGATTTCGCAAACAAACCAGTCGGCCGGGTTCATATCAGTTTAATTCGTGTGCACCGTATTTTTTGGGTTAATTCAACTAAGTTTTAGTTATCTTATTTAAGCTTATAATTTTTGAAAAAATAAAAATCATAAATAGTCATGAGATATTAATAAATGAGGAGATAGAGATGTAAGGTTAGGATTGGAAATCTTGTGTCATAATCCGGACGTTTTTAGTAAAATTTGGCCGACAAAAAGCACTGCCCTTATTTTTTTATGATTGATTCTCCATTAAAGTAAATAATATAGAGGGCTTTTAAATTAGTCCTTTCAAGTTTTTTTTTCTTCGACTAGACTTATGTTTTGTCGGGACATTTTCATTTCGAGTAGTTTGGATTGCAACATTTCAGGTTCTGGTCAACAAAACTCGGGCCAATTCGGGTTTCAGGGCCACATTCGGGGGTTGTAGTTCAGGCCTATACTCAACCTTTTCCGGTTGAGCTAGTTTTGCCAGATCTACATAGAACTCGAATATTGTAACCCAAAATTAGTGACTTGCATTAACTAAGGTAGACACGTAGACACTAACTTTAAACAGTATCGTCCTCTTGGATTCGACACCTTATTCCTTTTTACTTGTTACTCTTATTAGGTTTCTGTGTTTAATTCGGTGGTTGACGACTTTACCCGGCTATTTAACGAACGATTAGTGTTTATTCTAATTGGTCTAGACTCCGATAAGAGTGGGATTGTGGATAAACTAATCAACACTAGTCAAGTCCAACATTTGAACCCATGGTTTAAGGATAGACTACCAATTTTGTTGAAAGTTGAAACACATTATTATTCATGCTGTTGTGTTAATAATTATTGGTTCAGTATAATATAGGGTCTCATTCAATTCCCATCTTTTTCATTGACCTAAATTAAATCATAGTTTTTCCTTCCTAGCCTAGTTTTTAGGCTTGTTGCATGTGTTTACTGCTGTTTCTACCGTTTTCCCAGCCATTTTCTGTGCATCCTGTTTGTGTACAGTGTACATCATGCCAGTTCAAAGTCGTCACACCACTCGCACCCATTTTGCAACTCTAAATTGGGTCACAATATTATGTAGATAATGAATGATGTTTAATGTTATTCTTTATATTTGTCTTTGTTATTCGCTATACGCCTATACTTGTCTGATGAGTACATGTAATTTGTAGCGGGTTTGGGAATTTCTTCGGATAATCTGTTTGTTTACTACTGCTTTACAATGTACGGAGTAACATACAAACACGTAGTATAATACGATCTTATATTCTTGAAGCGCAATTTCATGTTCTTCGGAATTCATGTGTGCTCTTAATTACATTAGGATTCCCAAAATGTAGAAGGCAGATTTCTTCTTCTACTAAAAACAGAAGAAGATTTCATATCCTCTTTGTATGTCCTATAGATAGATGTACACAATGGTTTTCTTACAAACCGAAAATTCTGTAATAGAGACAGTAAGTGTCCTGCTATCTTTGTATTCCTTGCTCTTCATCACTACTCTCTCTAGTATAGTCATCATTGTGAATAAGAGCATCCTGTTACAAAAAATAGGAATGTAACGATGATTAGTTCGCTGAATTTGATCCATGTTTGTGTAATTGCATTCTTAATCATATTGCTCAATGTGAGAAAACTGAAACTTACATGAATATTACGATGCTGTCTAATGCTGTTCTGAAGCGCTGATATTGTCCGAATAATAACGCACATGGGAATAATTACTCCGCAACCTCTCAGTATAATAATCTGCATCAAGTAATCAAGTAAAACTTAATACAGATGAAACTGTAGAATTCAGATTAGGTCAAACTGAAGGCCCGATGCAGCTACTTACTGTTGTAGGTGAAAACGGGTAATGTCCGGTTCCTGCTAACACTTCTAGCAGATGTCTCAGTAACAAAACCGCGGTAAACTGTAATTTTACACAAGATATTTAAACATAAGTCAATGCTCCAAATTATATCTTCGATCTGCCACATGCATTTAATAATTATTGTTTAATGGTGTTGTGACAACACTAAAAAGAAGGGGCCGTTTTCTGAGTGTGACCTCCTTTGTTTTATACGGATTACTAAAATTATCTCAATAAATCATTGGCTCACGAACGATTGGGACGGAGGCAATATTAAGTTTTAAGATTATGAACGGAAAGAAGACACGTACAAGGAGCGCAATAGTTTTGCAAAATGAAGCGAATCTATCAATAGTTGATGAGCATTCTGCTCCAGCTAACATGTTTGGATTTTCGAGTTCTTCATCTGTTCCCGGGACTTCTAAGCTCCTCCTGTACCATAAAAATTACTTTTGTTAGTACTATACGAGTAACATAGAAGAAGTCGTTGTATACTTCTGCATTGTATATACAATAGTCTTATTTGAGTTTTTACAACGAGAAACGGAAAGACTATTAGTAATACTCTATCATTTTTGAAATGTG
Source organism: Silene noctiflora (assembly GCA_009801015.1). NCBI lineage: Eukaryota > Viridiplantae > Streptophyta > Magnoliopsida > Caryophyllales > Caryophyllaceae > Silene > Silene noctiflora. The sequence continues at coordinate 69,146 of VHZZ01000222.1, forward strand.
AAGTATGCAGAAGTCAAATTATAATTACCAGATGAAAATTTAAAAGACAAAAAAATAATGAATTAAAAAATGAAAAGAATGAATAAGAAAATCAGGAGGAATAGTCTACCTGATAGTGACAACTTCATCTTGTACCACTATTTTCTTCGGTTTTTTAGCAATAGCGGTGTAACCCGGTTCATATTTCTGCATCAAATTATACACTGTTTCATTAATAATCTTAATCTGTACAATAAACCGTTATTTACAAAGATCTTACGGAGTACAATAAATTGGTTGAAACAAGGCGACATAATAGAGAAAGTGCTAATTGAATCACTACAGCGAATTCCTTCGTACAGTATTGTAATGCAATACAATAACATTCACACGATACTCCCTGAGTTGAAATAAGGGGTCGAATGAACGCAGCCTTGTCTTTATGGATATATTGGAAACAAAAAAAATTATGTTTTGGATAAAAGATAAAGAGAATATGATGAGTACCATCTTAGAAAAAAATGGTTAAACTCTGGTGAGGGATCTCATCTATGCCCAATTGGCCGAACCTTTTGTTTACTTTTTATATTCTTTGTCAGCGGTATTTTAATCAAAGGTGAACAACTAGGTGCACGCAGAGCGTAATTAAAATTCTCGCTTTCAAGTTAAAGAAAAAAATTGTTAAATTATAATCTGAAATGAACTGAAGAAAGAAAATAGAAATTCAATTGAAGTAACAATAAAACAGGGGAAAACAGAGGAACAGAAAAATAAGTGAATAACAAACCTGTAAGCAAATTTCACAGATGATATCCCCTTTCTCATCACACCATCTTTGTATACATTCTCTATGAGCATACTGCAATCATAACATCACATATTCAAATTAACATAATTATAAAGTCTTAATCTTGTTTAATCAAAATCTGAATCGAGACGAGACTGGTTCGAGAAACCGGAATTTATAAAAATACCTTAACTGTCCCAGCACAAGCACAAGGAGTTTCTAATTTTCTACAACTTTCATACTCAGCTTCATGACAAATTCTGCAATAACTTGCATATGAATTTGAATACGATTCGTCCACAAACAATACAACTTCTTTCATCATCAATAATTTGTATTAATTTCTACACTAATTTTCTGTATTTTTGATGGAATTTTTAGACTTCTTATGTGTTTCTTTTCTTCTGATTTCCTCTGTTCTCTCTTTTCAACTTGGTTGTCACTCATTTTAAAGAAGAATAAGAATTTTAAGGAAGGAAAGAAATACCGAAAATGTCCTTCATTAATAGTATTATGAAATGTGGATAGGTGTTAATTATTCTGATCCACATTGGCAATCTTAGCCATTTAAAATTTTGAGTATCTTTCAATGGAAAGGCCAAAAGAGGTTCGTAATCTCGGATGACATGGATTCCTTAAAATAATCTCAATTATATCATCAATTGGATGATTAATGTAGCAAAAGCCAAAAAGGATACTAGTTATACGGATATTAATTTTGGTCTTATGTGTCACTAATGTCACCATGTTATTATACTCTCTAATGAGTCAAATGGTCGAGTTTACTTTTGGAGTTACAAAAAAAAATATCAACCCCTTTCAACTTTAATTAATTGTATATTTCGAGAAAAGAAATAAAAAAAAACAACTACGGAAAGTTGTAACCAATGGAACTAGTACAGTTTAATAGGTCATATAGAAACTTCTCAACATCACATACTCTCAAGTCTCAACTAGACCTGGACACGAGTGCGGGCTGACCCACACTGGCACAGCCCAGTCAGTCGGTCCCAATTATCTCCGGGTTGTTACTACAACCAACCCAACTCACTCCCCCAACGGAGCCTGTCCAAGGCCATCACACCCCTAGACTGTGTTGTGGATTCGGGCTCACTCCCCACCAATCTGGCGTGCCCCTAGCTCGGAAGCATACCGCATAAGTGACAGTAAATAAACCTTAACAGAGGTGCGCCTCCCGCGAAAGTGGTAATTAAGCCCCTTAACTTTGTTCAATTGTGAAATTAGGCCTCATAAGTTTCATTTGGAGCAATTAACCCCTTAAGTTTCACCAAAAGTGAAATTCAACACCATTTTTAAAATTTTCACAAGAATTTTAATTAAAAACATTTTATATTAGTATTAAACAATTTATTAAATACTAAATATTACTAATTGCAACTTTACGAATTTCTACATAATTTATTAATCATCGAAGAACATTTTACATACATCTTTAGTACTCCGTATAATTTATATAGTATTCAAACATATATAATAAATTGTCTATATACTATAAAATTCAAAAAAAAAAATCGATATTTAATATAAATATAAAAGTTCTAAAATTATAAAACAAAATATTTTATATTTGATAAATTGTATTAAAAGTGATTTTAATTTAAGAATTTGGTGAAAATTAAGTAATGGGGTTGAATTTTACTTTTGGTGAAACTTGAGAAGCTTGATTGCTCCAAATAAAATTTATAGGACTTAATTTCACAATTGAACAAAGTTAAGGGCTTAATTACCACATTCGCGCTAATTCTCCCATCACACATATACCGCAGACACAAATCTTAATTAGTGCGGAGTATTATATTAATCTCGGCATAATTAAATTGGCTCTAAGTCGCGTCCACAAATTGTGAAACCATGTAATTTTATCACAATTCAATTAACAACAAAACAAATACTCTAGAACCCTCTAGTAGATAAAGTGATAAAACAAATTCTTAATTTATTTCCTTTTTATCCTCTAAAATGATAAATAAATAAACCAGTTGACACGATGTTATCAACAAGTGGTCCGTAATTAACTAAATTATTATTAATAAATAAAAGGTGCTTAGGATATTTGTGCGTGGTTCTGTGATTCGTTAATTTAGTTGTACACATCCAGCTATGAGCTATCCTTCCACTTAAAAAAGTTAAAGAAATTGTTGTGATGGATTTGACTTGATTAATTTCCCTTTGATACATCATTAAATTTATATGGATGTAAGTTATTAGATTATTGAAACAAAACGTTTTGCTTGTGACGGATACTATTTGCCACGAGCTGAAGATAGACAGTGCTCCTCTTACAATAAGGTAAGTGGAAGGATAAGTGGGGGAGTGTCACATGCATATTGTAAAAGGAGTACCACCCATCTTAAGCTTGTGATGAATAGTGTCCGTCATTCAATGACAAACTGTGCTATTGAAAAGAAGCTACTTACTAGTTGTAGTAATTAGACGACATGTCGACAGCTGAATCCGTCCATCCGCAGCATAACCTTCACCCGTACTCCCATTAAATACCACTTACAATTTGTTTCTATTTTGTATTTGTCAATGCTGATTCATGACCTTTCATGCTACCACGTTACGGAATACTGTACTTCATATTCTAAGTCTGCTATATGCATTAAATCTCTCCGCCTCCCATCTCAGTCTATTTTGAGAATCATACAACTATATACACGACTATGATTGTATAGGATCGTCTTATATGATATAGCATTTTATGTGCAGTCTTTTACAAATTTAATACTTGTATGAGTCGTGTTATAATTATTCGGTCAACATAAAAATATATATTTATTATATTAATAAATGAGTATTTAATCAATAAAAATGACCCTATTACATAAAAACGGTTTAGGCCATGGAAGTTACGGGTAGCATGACCCAACAGGAAATTGAGAATGGGTGTGACTAAAGCACAACTCTTATTCAAGTAGCAGAGAGATGGTGGGGTGGAGTCGCATGATGATGGAAGAAGTCAAAACATTAGGGACATTTATTGGCACCATTTCTAATTTGTAACCACTACAATGCAAGTATAAATGAAAAACAGGACTTGGCTACCAATTTGTCTGCTAACAGTCAACTTGGATTGCAATTTCTACATAAAATTACTTACAAATATCATTTCTTGACTGAAATAGGTCACTCTTCACAAGCGCCCAACTGCCCATAAATAGACCTGGCATACAAGTCAGATCAATTTTGGGTTTGCAGACTTCGAGTCGAGTCAGATTATTTCGAGTTTAGATTACTTTCGGGTAAGTTATTATGAAGCTTTTAATGGATAATAATTAGTTTGCAACGATACATTGCACACATTCAGGTCAAATTATATTGAATCGGGTCCGTTCAAGTCTTGAATTGTAGTGTCAGATCGGGTTATTCGAGTTAAGTCATTCGGATCGAGCCAATTTTATCAAGTCTGCCCATAAGAATGGTATAATTACAAATGAGTGGGAGCATGGTCCCTTTCATATTTGAATGGAAGCCACTAAGGGGAGTAAGGGGCTAAGGGCCTATTTGAATGGAAGTCACTAAGAGGAGTAAGGGGCTAAGGGCTATCTTTGTTTGAACAAATCTCCAATTCGAGTGTTTTGCAATATGAGTTTTTCGTAATTTTTTTTTTTTTTTTCTTTTTTTTTGTCAAATAAGTTGTAAACTTGTATGGGCAAATAATATCCAAGGAGGACAAATCCAACCTAAAACTTATTGTCTACTATATCTCCATTTTAATTCAGAAAGCTCTATCTTAATTCAAATGGCTAGAAGCTCTTCGATATAATAATAAGTTGGTAACCCAAATTGATAATAAGACTAGTATAGATCTCGCGCATATGCGCGGTATATATAGAGTATTTATTTTTAGGGTGTTATTTATAATGAAAAATTAAAGCTATGAATGGTGTATTTTATGAAATCTATATTTTTTTACCATAAAATTAAGGATTTTATTTTATAAATTTTCTCCAATTATTTTAATGAATTTTTTTTGTCACAAAGTTATTGGTAACTGATAAGTATATATGTCAAGTTATTCTCTAAATTTATAAGTATTGCATTTAATGAAAAATTTACCAACTTATAGTTTATAGTTTAACATAAATTTAATATAATTTTAATGAAAAATCATAATTTTGAATTTAATTATAAGATTATATTTTAATAAAAATATAATAGTTTAAGGAAATAAAATTTTACTTATTTCTTTATTTAGAAGCTTGTGACTTCTCACATAATGTAAGGCCCTGTTCTTTTGGACTTATAACGACCCCTTTAAGTTTAGTTCAGTTCAACTCTTATAAGTTCAGTTCAGTTCAGCTCCTATAAATTCAATTTAGACAAGTTCATACAACTTATATTAACTATAAATTCATACCCGTTTTCTAATATTGACAAATTGAAAAAAAAAAGATTGTACGGTTTTCATTTAAATCAATGCAAAAAAAATCCAATATTAAAATTATCCTATACACATTATTCTTTAAAAAAAACGACCTTTATAATTTGTTTACGCTAAACTGCCTACTCAATAATTATTCACAAGTTCACATATCTCATTAATATTTTTACCCTTATTTCACCTATACCTCCTTCATTAATTTCAACAGATCCAGGCATGTTTGAAACGAAGCGTGAGAAAGCTATGTACAAGGTACGAAAAAACATAATAAAAGACATTTGGCGAGACAATGGATTCGATGATGTCAGTGAAAATGAAGATCAAGATGAAAGTGACGAGGAGGATGATAATATGGAAATAGATGGTTAGAAAAAAAATGTAATAAATTTTTATAAGTTTAGTTCGACTTCTATAAGTTCAGTTCAGCTTCTATAAGTTCAGTTCAGTTCAGCTCTTATAAGTTCAATTCAGTTCAGCACATATAAGTTAAGTTTAGTTCAGTTCAACTCCTATAAATTCAGTTTAGTTCTTAAAAGTCTAAGAAAACAGGGCTTTAATACGAGAGCATATAGAAAAGAGCTAATAAAACGTCATAACTCATAAGGAAAACTTATCGTAACAAATAATATCCGAGGTTAAGATTTGTTGGAACAAATATGGGGACAAGTTGGCAAAGTAGGATGGGCAGCAACGGATAAGGCAATTTGATTGTGGGAATGTGGGTTGTTAAGAACTAAAGATTTGGGCCTTTAAACAAGTAAAAATGGCCAAGTTGTCCGCAATCCAACACGGAGACAAGTTGCACTAAAGCTCCTCAACATTTTCCTTATTTTTTCCCCTTTTCTTTTATTCTTTTATTAAGAGCATTTTTCCTTGTTATTTGGAATCATTCTTTTTCCTTTGATATTTTTATGCGTACAATTGTCCGTAAAAACAAAAAATGGCTTATGGTATCGTCTTATTAGTTATGATGAAGGGTATTTAAGTAATGACGGGTTAATAAGATATATGCACTCGCGGACAATGGCGGACTCAGGAATTTAGTATTAGGAGGCACTAAAAATTTTTTAAAGCGTTATTTACGTGCGTTTAAGACAACATTTTTATATTTTGAAGTTTTTTTTCCTAAATTAGTTATTATATACAAATAAAAGAATGAAAAAAAATAAATGGTTCTATAAATATCTTTTAAAAAAAAACAATGTTTTTTCTAAAATACGTCAAATTCTAAATATATATAAAAATAATACTCCTCTTTTGTAGAATATAATACACTTTAGTACTAAATTTATCAACAAATGCAATTGGTTCAATGGTTTAGAAATTGACAAATCATTTGAAAGTCACAAGTTTGAATCATATATCGAGCAATTTTTTCATATTTATTCAAAGTAGTCAACAAATTATATGGGCTAAGGGCCCAAAAAATATTATCAAAATTTGTAAATAGCAAGAAATTATTGTACACTACATAAATATTTATTTCTGAAATTAGTGTTCATTTCTATACATTTACTTATTGGACACTATTCATAAGTGGAATGAATTTTTGATACAACTTATAATATATAGTATAAAAGATAGTCATGTAAGATCTTATTTAAATTGTCTTGTCAAGTAGAGTGTGAATATCAATTTTTTATAATTTTTATCAATATATAACTAAAGATATGAACAAAAGAAAACGAGTATTGATAAACGTGCATAAAGTAAATGTATAGAATTCAATAGAATGAATGAAGTACAATCTTTCACAAATGTTAAAATCGATAGATCCAGAGTATATACTTTTTCATTTTTACTTTTTTTAATAGAAAAAAATGAAGCAAAAATACACACAAAAAATTCCATAGAATCCTAGGAGGCTAGACCAAATTCCCTAAGGCATGATTCCACCAATAAATGTATGTCAAGCATCATAGAACTATACCTTTTTAACCAAGACATTGAAGACAAGTTACGGTTAGATAACGGTTTAAAAAAGTTGACTAATTACAAGTCACGAAGTTAGAAGCAAAACTAACAAAACACGATAATGTGTCAACCTTTGACATGGATCAGACCAAACCCGACTTCAATTAAACTGGCCTAAGTAACATAACATAAAAGTGATTTTATCTCATTCACAAATATCTGCCCGTTTTTAGGATCCTTCTTTTCAGGGGCGGAAGTGCGGAACTAGGAACTAATTATACCTAGGGCTATATTATTTTTTTATTTTTTATTTTTTTTCATTTGAGATTCGAAATACAATCAAAAGATTGATAAACTAATATGATTGAAATGTATGTGTCATTTGTTTTTAATATTATAACCAAAACATGATAAACAATAGTTTTGCGATTTTCATACTAATATACTATGCAATTTGTATATACGTAGCAAATTGGTTATTCTAAAAATATCTAATTATTTTAGCGATAAAATCTTGCAAGATATTCTTCACATATATTCAAATTTCATACATTTTTCAAAATAATATTCACATATTTTTAAAAATACTCTAATAAGTAAGTCTCCCTTAAGACGGATAAAGCACTATCCGTTTTAAGTTTAAAATTAGTCAAGTACATACCACTTGTGTATACAATAATGCATGGGAAATAAAAATATATATGTCTTATATACATAAGTGGTATGACATTTAATGTGTCTGAAACTTAAGACGGATAGTGCCGTGTTAAATGAAAATTTTTGTATTCATAAAAGAGTTATGAAATTTGAATGAAGGTAAAGAATAAATAACGCTCCAACTTCCATAATCATGACTGATAAGTGGTTCAAAAAGTATAAACACTTGGCAATGAGCCCAATTCCCAAGTCCATCTAACAAAAAGAGGGTGAACTAGAATAGCAAAAAAAAGTCTCCAACCCACGTCTTGAGAGTGGAAGTTACTTTGCCGGCCATTGGACCAAAGCGCTATATACACAAATTATCTACACAGCTATGTATATATTCTTTTTCTGAAAAATCATCTTGGGCTACAGCCCGAGTAGCCTAGGCCCAGTTCCGCCCCGCTTCTTTTTCTGCTTTTATTATAACTTTGGCGAAATTAATGACAATATTAGTTTCCTCGATCGTGAGATACATACTTATCGGAATTATAACTAGAGTAACAAAGATGTCTATGGCTCTATGCTACAATACGTTTTGTAGCATCCCCCGGTTTAACATGCTTAGTGCATGCACTTAATTGTGCAAACATATAACCATCATGAAAGGGCCAAGTTGTTAATACCAATCAAATTGGCATAATGTGGACGAATATCTAAGGCGTTGTCCACATGCAGATGCTTGAACTACACATCTATACTTGCCTCCTAAACAATCGTGAATTGACTATCTTCAGTTATTAAATTTGCGCATGATATTTGTTAATCAAGTAAGAAAGTATGTCCACTTCATAACTCCAAATCTTCAAGTAGGTTTGCCCATCATGTGGACACGGATGAACTTCCTTGTTTATATCGTACTCCCTAAATCATTCTCTCCTCTTTCTTTATTGTTGGAGAGGAACACTATTCTTTCGGACCTTTTTCGTGAACGAGAACGTTGTCGTTTTTCAAACTCGTTAAAAAAGACCCAATTTTGCATTATAACCTAGGTCACACAACTATGGACTCTCACATCTTATTAATGCAAATTCGCACATGTGCTCACATGGGTTCAGACCACGCTCATCAAATAACTAAAAGAGTGTCCACTACTCCACTTCATAAATCAAAATAGGTTTAATCCCAAAATGATCAACTGGCTATGAGTGGAATTATTCATTAATTTAATTTATAAAGTCAAAAGAGATTATATTATGAATAAACTATGCAATAATGCATCATGGCCTCAAGTGACAACATGGCTTATATTATGAGAAAATGTGAAGCCAAAGGCAAGCAATATCCTCGAAAAAATCCAACACACGCACTTACAACTTACAAACACTCAAACAACACAATAATGTCCAATTACACTCCCTTTTTCCCCCATACCATACATGCCACTTTTCCTACTTTTCTCCACTCCTTTTCAACACCAACACTTCAACTATATATACTGCAAATCACTCTCATTTATTCTACATCACCTTAACAAATAACCACATACTCAAGACTAATTAACTCGGAAATTCAAAACCCGTCAGCATCAAAATATGGGTAATTACAACTCGTGTGTTAAACCACAATCAAAACAAGCCAAGTTAGTAGACTCACAAGGGAAAGTAAAACTAGTTGAACTCCCTACAACAGTTGCTGAAATAATGTTGGAGAATCCCGGATTTGCGATCGCACCAGTGGAACAACTCATGCGAACCAAACGTATTATGGTGATGAAGGCTGATGATATGTTACTTGGTAGGAAAGTTTACCTACTGGTGCCGGTTGAGAAAGTCAACTCTAGAATGTCTGACCTGCAACTGGCTGCTGTTGACTCTGTGGTTTGTGCACGTGAGGGAAAGGGAGTAGGAAGGACACGTGGCAGTTCCAAAGTGTCTCCGGATATGGAGATTGGGTTGAGTATTAGTGGTGGTTATACTGATGTTATAGAGGATTTGGTGAAGGATTTAAATGAGAAGTGTACCGGATTAGCCGGTCAGAAAAAGAAGAGAGTTTGTAAAGTTTGGGCACCTGTTCTTGAGCCCATCTTAGAATAGAAATTTGACCAAGTTTAGATGTGTAATTGTGTATATTTCTGTATTTTGACTTTAGTTAATTTAACATTATAGCACACATGTTTCTTAATCTCAAGGCCAAAGCTAAATTAATTAAATAACCGATTAGATTTCATTATAGAGGTGATTATGGACCGCGCCTGGTTTTTAACAATATATCATGTGTACAGGCCGAAGCAAGTGTTGGAGATTTCTTCAGATTGTCTACAGTTGATCCATCATATTGCGGAGGTTGAGATTGCACAGTATCTCGCTAAAGGCCTCCTTGAGGACATACATCTTCTCTTTCCTTTTTTTCATTGCTAAAACTTTTAATATTACTGCTCATAGACTCGCTTGTCGGTCTATGAATAGATAGGACACCTTTATTTACGGCTGCCAAAAAAAAAAAAAAAAGGCCGAAGCAAGTGCGGCTTAATCCGGCTCTTTTGGCCTAAAGCGGGCTTCTCGCCCAAATCCGGCTCTTTTGGCCTAAAGCGGGCTTCTCGAGTTCTCGGACCTCTTATCAACTAATAAGAACAGTCGTTTACTGTTGTTATAAATGTTTTACTAACTTAACGTGATGAAATATCTCAAGTCAAAATTGATGCAAGATGGAATCAAATAGTGGACTACGTAGTTATGTACAAATAGGAGTACAACTGTACAAGTGTCCTATTTTTATTTTTATTTTCGACTTCTTATAAATAGGTAACAAGATTTATAAGAAACTGCTAATATACTAGGTTTGATTACAGTCTAGGAAAAACTTGATACGACTAAAGCTATTAGAAACAGCTACAAGTGTCGTATTTGGTATTGAGAATTAAGTATCGCCATTCGCCACGGTAATTGGTACACATGGTGGATATTTTATTTTATCTTATTACTTTTTGTATGGGTCGATAAATTTTTTAATTTCACGTAAATTTGACATTTCCACTGTGTTAATTACAATAGAGTCATTTTCTAAATTATGTGGATTTTCTTATTAATATCCTCTCATTATTCACCTTTACATATTAAATTTATATCAAAATTTTGATGAATGTTATATTGTTAAAATACTGGAAGGGTGCAAATAGAATAAGGATATAAGATTAAGTGTCCAGAAAATATAATAGTATGAGACCTCTTGGAAAAGAAGTCACGAGTAAATCCGTAAGGGCTTGGCCTAAAGCGAACAATATCGTACTATTATGAACTGTGGACACAGATGCAGCAGAGGCTCAACACAAGGTATTCACGCTTCCGTACAACAAATACGAATATTACAAATTTCATATTATTAAAGTGAAAATACCTCAAACAGAAAATATTAAAAGTAAATAAATGAAAAGATAAGTCACATACAATCAGCTCAAAACTTTTCAACAAAAAAAAAAACAAAAAAAAAAAAAAACAATCAGCTCAAAACTAAATTAACTACTGTACATTTGAACACTAAATAGAAAAATCCAAAGCCAAAACCCGATTATGGTACAACGGATACGTTAGAAGAGCACATTCCAGTCCAAGAATTTGTGCCGTCGTCTTAGTTGGGCTTGAACTAGTCGTGCAAGCCCAATGAACCTATTTACCCATCAACATGGTCCATGCCAAAAGGAGTCTCCCAAATTTTAATGCATGTTTTGGAAAATGAAATTTCGGAAAATTCACGTGGTATTTCTAAACTTTGTCATTTTACACGTGATATCCAACTTTTTAAATTTGTGTACCTCGTACCCTTAGACTTTGATTTTCAAGTAGAACGTGCTTTTTTATCGTTCTTAAAATTTTTAATTGAACATAAATCGTAGATCTGAAATCAAAATTGACCATTTTTTTTTTCCAAATTGATTATCTTTTCGAGATCTATAATTTTATAAAATGAAAAACGGTCATTCAAAAATTTAAGATCGAGATTACGGTCGATTTAAGATTCTTAGGGAAAAAAAACATAGAAAATGTCAATCAACAAATTTTTTTATCTCAAATCGTAGATTGTGACAAGATAATCATTTTAGAACAAAAAATTGTCGATTCTAAATTTCCATGTGGGAGTTACGCTTAATTAAATTTTTTTTATAGCGACAAAAAGGGTACATTATGCATGGAAATGAAATGTGGAAGGTATAATGTACACAAACTTAAAATATTGGATAACATGTGAAAAGTGGCAATGTTCAAGGGTACCACGTGAATTTTCCGATGAAATTTTAAAACCTCGAATTATAATTTTTGAATATTTTTTTATGAATTACTCCATCCTTTTCTCCGGGGGAAAAATATTTGACTTTATTAATCTTTGCTTGTGATTATAGATGGAAGTGGGTTGTACTAAGCCGTGCTTCATATCGGCACACCGTGTCTGGAGAAGAAAATGACACGACCCAGACACGAGAAAGTGGGCTTCGTATGGCAGCATAGGCAAAGTCCACGAGATATGGCGTGTCGTGCTTGGGCATGTCAACGCAATTCCTCCACTACAGCCTTAGTTTTTTTTATATTCGTGTCATGCCCAGATGGATCGTGTCAAGCCTAAGCTAGGCACGACCATGGCGTGGTGTGCTAGGCCGTGTTAAACCGTCAGCCCAATAACCCACGTGCTCACTTCTATTTCTATTTGTGACCTCTATCATTTGATTTGCTCATACAATGTATTTTACTACCTTGCCAATCTCAATTGGTTACACTTATTAAAATTTGAAAAATATTTCATAGGCATCATTTTAATGTCGATGAGATTTAGTTTCTACCGGTTAACAAATATCCTCATCTAACTAACTATTACTCCGTACAAAGTGAGTTAACTAACATCGATCTAAACTCAACATATTTAATTAAGTATAAATAGCAAATGCTTAAGTAATATTATCCCTGTTCCTGTCATTTGTTTAACTATTAAATTTTAGAGTAACCTTTTCATTTTAGGAAGGTTTTTGAATAGTTATTTGATAATCCAATAGGGTTACTGTCCACTTCTCATCTATTACTTGTAATCACAAATGATCCCCTCTTTTTATGATCTTTGTGCCAAAACCGATGTAGGAAACACTATGTAGAAAGTATATGTTGGGTAATATTCCGAGAATATTGCAATATTGTTAATTTGGTATATACTTAGCATATACTTAGCATCTAATCAGTTGTATATCCTTTATTTTAGGATAGTG
>VHZZ01000222.1:89233-101915 GCA_009801015.1 Silene noctiflora
TAAATAACTTGATATTGATATTGAGAATACAAGTAAAAGTTATTATATAAAACATTCAATGTATAAGAAAATCAATATATATAGACTTAAATAAGCGAAAATATGAATTTTATTTATTATACCATAACCATTTAAGGTTAGGTCAAGAAAAGAAAGGCCGGTAAGGTGAGTAGATCTGACAAACGGGTCAATTGGTTTGGGTTCAGCCGTTCAGGTCACGTCAATTTGGGTTCGATTTGTTCGGGTTTGCAAGAGTTCGGGCCAGGACGGGTCGAGTTGGATCATTTCAGGTTCAGTCATTGTCATTTCTCGGTAGGTTATCTTCAAGTTATTTGTGGATAACGGTCAGTGCGGGTTGGTTAAATATAGCGGGTCAATTCGGGTTTCGAGTACCAAATTTGAGTCCTCAATTTGGGTGTTGGTAAAGTTCAGGTCGGGTTATTTGGTACGACTCAGTTTTGCCAAGTGTAAAGGTAATTAAGGTAACAACATTCTTTAGAATAAGAGAGGTTTAAGGAGAAACTTTTAAAGAAGCATCAAGACATAATATAACAGTTAGAATGGGGTTGAAAGGCAAATAAGAAACAAAAATATATTTTGATGGTGAAAAAAAAAGCCTTAATTAAATTCATTATCATAAACGTTCCAGGAGTCATTGACAATAACGAAGGACATTAAACACGTGGTTGAGATAGAGAGGAGAGATCCAAAAAGAAGAGATCTAAAAGGCCTAAGGTGCACTTCATCTATATTAATCATTTATCATATTTTGGATACAAATATCAAAAGAGAGAAGACGTGACATATTATATGTGACGCATGCAATGTTAAATGAATTCAAATACGAAAGGATTGCCATTTTTGTTTTATTTCGCCAATTAAACCTCTGAAAAAAACTATTTAAAGGAAAACAAAATTGTGTCATCCTAGCTTCAATTAGTTTACTAAATAAAATCATATGCCGAAACAATAATGATCGTTAATCAAATTATGTTACATTGAAATTATCGTATAATTCCCTTTACACAATAAAGGGCTAAAACGGCTTTACACATTATACATTTAGCCAACTATTTTAGAATCTGTGCAACACACGGGCAAATCACATGTTGAAACAATAAATTGTCCGACAACCTCATCTACACCTTTAGTAGACTATACAACCTATAAAACAAGTAGTATAGATTTAAAGCTTCATAATAAATTATTTGAGCTTATATGTATATTTTACGAGATTTATTGAAAAGAATCTGAGCTCCTGTATATAAATTTTAAGCTCAAAATATTGTAATGAAACTCAAAAATAATACAAATAAGCTCAATTAGATTTTAATTTGGACACCTACAAAATTAAAATATAACTCATAAATTTTAAAAGCTCGAAAAGATTGCATATAAACTCAATTAGATTTGTATTTGATGTACCATGATCATATACATCCGGATGAATAATTTTATTTGTACCTCTACATAATAAAATCTAAAATACTCTTAAACATTACTTATATTTTTAAAATTTAGCCAATTATTTAAGAATCCGTGCAATGTACGGGTAACACACTAGTAATTAATAAATATAACTATTGTCAACTTATAAAGGTATGTATATTGACCGAAGTCACTTACGTAAGTTCGTTCTCGAGGGTGGCACGAGGGCTAGGGACGGCCAAGGCCATGTTCATCCCTAAGTGCAGGATCCGGGATTACGACTTTGATTGGCGGTCAAAATTACAAGCTTATTGAAGGAATTCAATCCAAACCTTAAAACATAATACAAATGTGCATTCACTAGACCATTGTTGGTGTCACATACCCATGTTAGAATTTTGACCATAATTAATTAGCTATCATTGTCGAATTAAACATTACTTAATTTAGCAACCAGAAAAGCAGAAACATTACTTAATTTAGCCATTAAATTAGAGAAATACTTGCATCTTATTAGATGACGTCCCTCCTAGTTCCTACACCCGAAAGAAGATTTTACAATACTTAATTTTCATTTTAAACCTCCTTCTCTATGTGTAGGGAGAACGACCTCCACTACGGCAAGTATTTTTTAGTAAGTTAACTTAGACATCCGTGCTTGTGTTACATACGTACAAAAGTCCTGGATTGAGTTGATCGGAAAGACGTGTGTGTGACTTGGTTAATCACATAAAGTTATACTCGTATATGTCTGAAATTATCCAATTACTATAGATATCCGATTTGGCCTACTAAATTATACGTTGGCCCCAGCTTCCCAACAGCTTACTTGCTGTTGTTATGGGCAGAGACTCCCATACTTCACTTGCATTGTCTTCATCTCTATCTCATGTAGTCATGTGAGGATTTACTCTATATCAGCATTTAATAATTAACTTCATTAAATAAACTTTCCTTATTTATTCCGAGTCCTTATTTTAAACGTAGTTCTTATGTAAACTTGGTAAATGGGTTAATTGGATCAGCTCTGATAGAATCATTTTCGAATTTAACATAATTTGAGTTATTTCCGTAATAGTGTGTACAACAATAAATATTTATAGGTCAATTCATGTTACTAGCCAAGTGGCCATATTGGATCTCAAGTCGGGTGTCGGGTTGGTTATATGACGGGTTATTCGAGTCTAATCGTTCGAGCTTTGTCAATTTTGCTAGGTTTACCTCTAAGGATAACCAATTTTAGGTGCAACGTAGCCTACAAGCTTAGATTATACTAGTTGTCTTCCTTTAATATGTTTTAGTCATTTTTCGTATTTTACGTCTTATCAAAATTCAAGTTTATGAAAGTATGACTCAACTTTGATGAATTTGAATTCTTTTGGATTTTTTTTTGAAATTTTTTAAACTAAACATATAAGATCTGAACTTATAACAAAATAGATACGAATTAAACTAAATTTTTCTAAACTAAAATTATTAAATCTGAACTTTTCTAAACTAAATTTAAAGAGATTAATTTAAGTTCAAAAGACCAAGACCCGTAGTCTATTTATTACGAGTTACGACACTTGCATTGTATAGTTGTATCTCAAGCGAAAACAGGAAGATGAAATACAAATTAAAAGTTGAATTAATAAGCCTCATAATTGATAATAAGATTAACAAATTGTGACAAGCATTGTTAATGCTTCACGTATAATTCAATTCAAAAATCTGAAAAGGAAAACCAACTAACAGTCCAAAAAGGAAAGGAAAAGAAATTCAAAACTTGAACGCCAATCCTAATCATCCCAACATCCATTTCTCTAAACTTCCTCTGACATCAACATCAACCAACATCTCTCCATACTACTCTGTTATCCTAGCCATACTCACCTCTGAGGTCTTTCTTAAAACGGATATACCCGTCTTAAGAATAAATAGGTTAAATAATACTCATTTACATAAATAAGATAACCTTTCTCTAATCTCATATATATGCATTATGTTTTCGTCTAATGTGTAATGCTTAACCCGTTTTAAGGGTAAGACGGATATGACCGTCTTAAACGAGAATTTATGTTATACAATATATTTATTAAAAATACAAATCCGAATCTTAACATGATGGTAGATAGCTCACACTATAAATATGCACACATTTTGTTACTCCTTCATTCACCAGTCTTAAACAAACCTCAATAACACCCTTACACACAAAAAAAAATAAAAAAAAATGAAACAATCCCATATCCACTTTTCATTATGTTTATTATCCATCCTATTATTATTAGACGGTTTTTCTTTCGAAGTCGAGGCTCGAGCCCCATTTGCGTGCAACCCTAAGCACGCAGGGACCCGAGCCTACCCATTCTGCCAAACAACATTACCAGTGGCAGAACGGGTTAGGGACCTTATTGGACGGCTGACATTGCCCGAAAAGGTGTCACTCTTGGTGGACAATGCGGCCGCTATACCGAGACTGGGCATCAGCAGCTATGAGTGGTGGTCGGAGGCCTTACACGGGGTGTCAAACGTGGGGCCCGGTACTAGATTTGGCGGGAAATTTCCTGGGGCAACTAGCTTCCCTCAAGTTATTACAACCGCTGCTTCTTTCAATACTACCTTGTGGGAAGAAATCGGACGGGTGAGATTTCTCGTGTCTATTTACTTATTTCAATTAAAATAACTCTCACGAAGACTAACGATAAACAAATAAATGAGACGGAGTTTAGTTTTTCTTTGTTTAGCTGAATGTCATGCAACATGGTAGTGTACTCTGTTTTTCTTGTTCAAGGTGTGTTAGAACTTAAGCCCAATTGAGTTAAAATGCTAATATTATTATAACATAAACAAATAAATGAGACGGGAGTGTAATTTTTTTTTTTTAAAATAAAATAAAAAAAATTGGACTTTTTAAGTAATTACATGCAAATGGAATAAGAAAATGATCAAAAATACTATCTCGTTCTTATCATTAGACACTTCAAATTTTTACTCCCTTCATCCCAATTATTTTTTCATTTATTATATTTTCGTTTTGACAGTATGTTTATCGAAGGTAAAAAAAAAAACTGATTGGAACGCAGAGTTTACATCGTTAATTTATTCCTTTGTCATGTATGTCCTCTTTTCTCTGCTATTCACTCAAGTGAATTTAACCACAAAAAGTTCGAATAACCTTATTTATAACAACGGATTTTCTAACATGTGCCCTAGGACACATGTTAATAATTTAATTAGGAAAATATTGTTGAGAATACACCATGATAAATTAGACTTGAAATTCATATTTACCATAATTGGTGATATATTCTCAACAATATTTCCCTACATAGCTTCTTATCATGTGCCCTAAGGGCACATGTTAGAAAAACCCTTATAACGATGTAATAAATTTTTATTTTCATTGTTTTGTAAAAGCGATATATTCATATTAAGAAACTTTTGAAGATAAATTCCTTAAGACATATTTTACGTTAGAACAAAAAGAGGAAAGTATTCAGTTAGACATAATTGTATGGGGTGTACGTGCAATTGTTGTTAAAGGTAGGGAAGAAATAATGAAATATACAACAATGAAGGATGTAGCAGGGTGGCGTTTTTAGGGAGGGTTTATGGGTTTCCATTGAACTCCTACCGACTTCAAGATTCAAGAATAAACATATACTTCCTCTATTCAACTCCACTCTACCAATTTCATTTTTGCACACTATTCACAATTAAATATTTAATTGCAAATTTCTTTCAATGCATAAGTGTAAATATAATCATGTGGGATCTTATTTAATTCGTTTTTACGAATACATTAAAAATATCTAACTTTTATAATTTTTGCAAATATGTAACTAACGATATTTACCGCGTAAAACACACGTTCACAAACGTGAAAAAGTAAAGTGGTAGAGTGAAGTTGAATGGAGGAAGTATAATTTTTAGTGTGTAAATTTGAAGCTAAATTATGATTTACGAGAATCCTAGAAACGCCACTGGGATGTAGTAGTAGGCGGAAGTTATCTGATGTTGTGGTACACAAGTCACAAGGGTATCGTTGTCGCGTAAAAAGCAAGAAAAGAGTTAGCAGCTAAGACTATGGTTGGCGGTCGAGTTTATATGATGTCCCTGATGTCTGATGGTTAGGTTTTAGCTCAAATGGTTAGTCATTAGCTAACTAATACCGTAACACACTTTCCACTAATTAGGTCCACTAACATGCTTTTGTTGGTTAACTACTCAACTGCTTAAGCTCTGCTCAGGAAAAAAATTACTAGCTGTAATAAAACTTGTGTATGTTACACTAGTAGCATGTAGTAATTTTTGTAAAAGACGATCTTACATTGTGTCTGACGTTCTCATTATATGAAAAGATTAACTCATTTATTGAAAGTTCGGAATGAACTAAATGAATAAATTTTTTATAAAAGTGAATCAACTCACTGTGTGAGGCCGTCGTATTCTAAAATTTGTGTATTATAAGATGATATTTACATCGTATGAATTATGAGTAGATAGTTATAAGTTATAACCTTATTAGATTAATTAATCACTAGATTTAGTGTGTCGATAAAAATTACTCCGTACATAACTATTAGACTTAAGGTCTCAGTAAAAATTATACAATGAGTATTATCTTATAGATTATATGAACTTGAATATGAAATAAATCAAAAGGATTGTATCATTTGTATCTATTCACTTCCTTTTTTTACCAAAGATACAAAGATGACTTTATTGTCAATCTTATTAATTTTTTTATCACAACTACCCATTGGCCATTGCCAATAAATAGTAAGTAACCTTTACTGGACTTTATAACACATGAGTAGAGTTTGTGTGGACATAAATATATGCCTTAATAAAATAGACAATAGTGTTAAATACAAGTATTTTCTTGTAGTGAATTCCCTAATTAATTAGATTTCTCCTGTCCTTCAAAAACCTAGCCAAAAATTAGTAAGCGTCAGTAGTAATAGCACAGTACTCTACTATCAGCTTTAAGAAAACACAAATTCTCATTTGTGACGTGAGACAAACTTGCAAGTGGGAGAGACAAGTGGGGAGAGGCTTGTGAGACGTCACAAGCAAGACGGACTGTTAAGAAAATTACATCTGCAACCAGGCTATTAATAACTTTTACTTGTGACCGTCACTTGCAATCAGTTATGACCAGTAGTCTAGTATAAGCTTTAAGAAAATAGAGTGGAGGATGAAGACATTTGCAACCACTTATGGCCACAGGTCACTGGTCATGAAGATTAGGAGGTCCACTTTTTTGATATAACGGCGGTATCTTTTTTTTTTTGGAGGTCCACTTATTATGTAAGATGGATAATATGCGATAAAGTCGAACCAATTCAATAATAATATATTTAAATGAGTTAGTTTGATATAGAAATCCCAAAACAGTGTATTATAGCTCAGAATCGCTAGAACTATTATTTGATCTCATATTTGCTTTCTTTAATAAAACTAAATAATTGAGATCGAATAATAGTTCTGGTCTTCTAGACTATAGCAATGTACAAGATCGAAAGGCACGGTATAAACACTTTATATGAACTTATTGGCCTTAATCTTTCAGTTTCATACTCTGTATATAACTACATATAATTGTAATGATCGAACGGATTTATCTATATATATAGAACTAAAAATTCTACTTTGTCTGTAATTACGTGATGTTCCATTTTGACTTTTTAAGTTTGAAATTCGCAAATTTTGACCGTAAAATTTTTAAAATTTATGAAATATTACCATAAAATATAAAATTATTTACATTTGTTACGAAGAAATGTTTTACTCTCTATCAAAAAAAATGCTTTACTCCGTATAAAAATCTATTTTTAACAAAATAATAATAATGTATTACGTATACACAAATTCTCATTAAAGACGGGCACTATCCGTTACAAGCTGAAGACGGATAGTGTCCCTCTCACAATATGCAAGTGACACTATCCACGGGTGCTCCATTTCTCACCCACTTGTCCTTCAACTTGCCTTATTGTGAGTAGGGCACTATCCGTCTGCAGCTTGTGACGGATAGTGTCTGTCACAAGTAACACGCTTTGTTACATATAAGTGCAAAGAAACATGATTAAAGTGTCACTTAACCGACGCGAAAAGTCATTACGGTATAAATATAATCATATCATTTTTTTTATCAGTGTGGACTATATTATGATTTTTTTTTTATTATTTTTTTTTTAAATTGAAAAATTTAAGAAAGCTAAAATGTGATTGGTTAAAAATGAAGGTGGTGTCTGACGAGGGAAGAGCAATGTACAACGGAGGGATGGCAGGTCTGACATATTGGAGTCCAAACGTGAATATATTACGTGACCCAAGGTGGGGCCGTGGACAGGAAACTCCCGGTGAAGACCCTGTTGTTGCCGGTAAATATGCAGCTAGTTACGTTAGAGGTTTACAGGGTACTGACGGTGACCGGTTAAAAGTTGCTGCTTGTTGCAAACATTATACCGCTTATGATCTTGATAACTGGAGTGGCGTTGATCGTTTCCATTTTAATGCTCAGGTATTTCTTTGTCATTTTCTTACATTATTTTATTGAATTGTACGTATTTGGGTTAGATAATCTAAATTATTCTGTGTTTTTGAGTTAATCTAGGTTGATTTTACTAAAAGCCATGCACATATTGGATATGCGTGGTTGGAATTAACCCACCCTCGTTATTTTGGATACACATTTGATAAACTCTCACGTATATGTGATAATCGGCAGATTATGTTTATTAGGTTAGATACACTTTTTATAAGAGTGATAAAACTCAAAATTTAGAAGATATATTCTCAAAGCATAGCTCATAATTATACGTAATATTATTGATGCATGAGAATTAGAAGAATAACACAATATAAAAGAGGTGAAAAACCGAACATAATTGTCTTGATTATCTTTTTTTTTTATGAAAGTATATTAACTACACATTTTTGAGGTCTTATTTCTTGACACACACTAATATAGGGTACAAATAGTATGAATCAAACCTAATGTATTTCAGTCATATTTATTTATTTAAGACAAGTTTGGGTGTATTTTAAACAATAATTTGTTAATTTATATGGGAATTTGGTCCAATAAAGTACTACACTTTGAAAGTACAGTCCACAAAATAACCTGTGACGGGCGAAAGTGCAAAACAGTCTGACATAAATCAAGATATTTGGAAGAGTACGTAGTCCAATGAACAGAGAATTATTAGATTGCACTTTAATGGTTGGTCACGTATAGTACATTGGTACCAAACTTACTCACACAATTCAACCAACACAAATCATCTGCAGTAGCTACAACAACGTCACTTTCAAGCCACAGCCCCAACTTGGCAACTTGCCATTCGTTTTATAGTTGGCTCTACCAATCCATCGTGCCTTGTCCATCAGAGAATATATTATTATATAGGAAATATATTATCCTATAAAATATTAGGAATGTGGTTGGAGTATCCTACAAGACACTCCCTATATAATATTGTTAGAATCGATTACATTATACTTCATATAGGAGTGTTTAGTAGGATACTCTTAACAATATAAATGTATATTCTATAGGATATTATTATGATACTCATAATAATACCTTTCTTATATGATAATATATTCTCTAATACATACATTTATCACAAATTTTAGTTTCTATAACCTTGTTACACGTCAAATAAAATCCACTTGAATAGTAAGAGATAAGCCATTTATAATTTTTTAGGTACTTTTACTTTTGTCCTATCTACCCAAGTGAGTGATATCTGACCCGTCACAAGCTTGTGACAGATATACCCGTCATTAGAAAGACTTATTGTACATTTATTGATTTGATCCTGATGCATGTTTTATACGTAGATGTGTTATTGAATTAATTGTGTTAGATTAATTTACCTTACCCTAAATTTACCTTACCCTAAATGCTATTATACCATCATTGTTGTATTTATGACGTGAAAAATGCAAATAAACAGGTTATCAAATAAGATATATATATATATATATATATATATATATATATATATATATATATATATATATATATATATATATATATATATATGTGGATGCTATAGTTAATGTGTGGATGATGTTATGAATGGACATACAGGTTAGCAAACAAGATATAGTGGATACATTTGATGTGCCATTTAGAGAATGTGTGATGGCAGGCAACGTCGCAAGTGTAATGTGTTCCTATAATCAAGTCAATGGTGTTCCAACTTGTGCGGACCCTAGACTCCTTCGCAACACCATCAGAGGCGACTGGCGCCTTAATGGGTACTCATGTCCTTCACTCAACCATACTCTAATCTCTACCTCATCTTTTGCATCAACTTTTTGTTAATACCGTCTTTCGTTAAAACGCACTCACAACCAATTTAAATAAGATAAATATAAACAAGACTCACAACAAATTAATCAAAATGTTTATTATTTTGTACTCGTATAATCGTAACACGTATATTAATTATTAGCCACTAGGCTAAGTTTGGACGGTCTTAAAATGGAATCGGAACTAAAAATGCATCTATAATGAAGTTTGAATTAAAAAGACCATCATACTTACTTTTGTTTATCTTCTTTTCCGAACAGTTATATTGTATCAGATTGCGATTCTGTTGGGGTTTACTACAATAACCAACATTATACGTCAACTCCTGAAGAAGCTGCAGCAGATGCCATCAAAGCAGGTAGTCAGAAAGTATTGAGTTATTAAATTCACAAATACAATCATTGTCATATATTGGTGATAATCTATTAAGGTTATCTTACTATAAAACAGTCATATAAAAGAGTCGACGTAAGTCACAACTTTTTTGGGTCCCTAAACATGTCCATGTTGCTTGTATTACAGGTTTGGATTTGGATTGTGGTCCTTTTCTGGGGATCCATACAATAAATGCTATAAACAGAGGATTAGTGACTGAAAATGATGTAAATAATGCATTAACAAACACATTCACTGTACAAATGAGGCTTGGGATGTTTGACGGGCCGCCATCGGCCCAGCCATATGGTCATCTTGGCCCAGCAGATGTCTGTACTCCGGCCCATCAAGAACTAGCCCTTGAAGCTGCCAGACAAGGCATTGTCTTGCTCAAGAATCATGGCCCAAGTTTACCTCTATCCCACATTCGACACCGGACCGTTGCTGTTATTGGGCCTAATTCCGATGTTACAGTGACCATGATCGGTAACTATGCAGGTATATTTCTTATAACAGTAATTCTCCTATAGGACTGTCCGAAAACATAGAACAGGCTCAATAGGAAGATTTAGCCCAATAAATGAAGAGTGCCATATAAAAGAATAAAGTCCTTTGGTTAGGACGGTCTTACACTATAATTGGAACGATAATGGATCGTGTATTTGATATTTGGATATCCCGACTTGATTTGCAGGTGTTGCTTGCGGATACATTACACCGCTACAAGGAATAGGGAACTATGCGAAGACCATACACCAACAAGGTTGTGCAAATGTGGGCTGCAACGACGATAAACTATTTGGGGCTGCAATCAACGCGGCTAGTCAAGCAGACGCGACCATCATCATAATGGGCCTTGATCAGTCAATAGAAGCAGAGTTTAAGGACAGAACCGGGCTGCTCTTACCTGGCCGACAACAAGAACTAATCTCCAAGGTTGCTGCGGCCTCAAGAGGTCCAACTGTTCTGGTACTGATGAGTGGTGGGCCTGTAGATGTATCGTTTGCTCAGAACGACCCGAAGGTTTCTGCCATCTTGTGGGCTGGATACCCTGGTCAAGCTGGTGGGCAAGCCATAGCTGATGTCCTCTGGGGAACGACTAATCCAGGTAACCAACGTTGAACTGACTCGAATTACCTAATATGCGTCCGATTTTAACTCAAGGTACTTCGTTCGATAGAGAATCCACTTAAAAATGACCAATTTGGATCTAATACAGCTAAAAAAAACTCGAATTATGACCTTAAAAGTGAAGGACAAGCCCATAGAGTCGACTTAAATAATACTGAGTATGTATGATCGTACCTTATTAAATGAATGATGTCGATGCTACAGGTGGAAAATTACCGATGACATGGTATCCACAAGAATACCTCAACAATCTCCCGATGACGAATATGGCAATGCGGTCCGGACCAGGTTATCCCGGGAGGACTTACAGATTTTACCAAGGCCCAGTGGTGTACCCTTTTGGACATGGCCTAAGCTATACTCATTTTACAAACACTATAGCAGGCGCCCCATTGGAGGTAATGGTTCCCTTGGATGGCCACCGTAAGACCAATGCAAGTGCTTGGGGTAAGGCCATCAAGGTCACCCACGCCCGGTGTGGCCAGCTCTCCTTGGCTGTCCACGTTGATGTCAGGAACATGGGGTCTAGAGACGGCCCCCACACCTTACTCGTGTTCTCTAGGCCACCAGCAGGACACTGGGCCCCACAGAAACAGCTCGTTGCATTCGAGAGGGTCCACGTCCCTGCTGGCGCCCAACAACGGGTGAGGATCAACATACACGTGTGCAAGTACTTAAGTGTCGTGGACAAAGCCGGTGTCAGAAGGATTCCATTGGGTGATCATCATATTCATGTTGGTGATGCCACACATTCCATCTCCCTTAAACCCGAAACTTTAGGAGAAATCATGTCCTAATCTTTACACCGATCTTTTCTACTCCCTTTAAACTGAAACAAATGACCAAGACAAAGGGAGTAATTTTTACTATCACGTGATTAGCAATATATGGCACTGCTCGAAGAAGTGCAGTGCCATATTGCCATGTGAAAGGTGTCCTTATTGGAGAATTCATATATTTAGGATTGGCTTAATTATATAGGAAAGTCATCAATTATGGCTATAGGTATCAAATTACACAAATTATAGGCTTGTTGAAGACATATTATTGGTGAATGTATTCTTTAGAAGCATGTGTATGTATTACGGAGTACTCCATTATTAATGTATCCCTATAGATTTGTTTGTAAGATCACTAGTGTGATCAAGAAAACTGGAAATGTACTTATATATGATGAAGCCAGATTATTACTTGGCTTGTTATACGCTTCAACACGCATATTTTTATCTTCCAAAGTTTTAGACTCGGTATTTTTTAATGTTATTAACGGTTAAAGTGATACACACCAAAATATCATGGAGGGCAGATTAGTAATTTATGTCTTTAATTACTTATTCCCAAGCTAATTAGATTATAAATAGATGGGTTAGGTGTAATGCAATTATCAATCAATGAATTAATCAAATCCTTTCGTCTAATTCTCTCTTTGCT
>VHZZ01000222.1:119888-156247 GCA_009801015.1 Silene noctiflora
TGGCTGTAAATCCCAGACATTGTATTCTTAGCGCCGGTTCAAGTTTAGAAGCATATGTAATTTCAGAGCACATCGCGGCTTATAACATCAAAGCGTCTCCCTTGTGACGGGTCGGTATTTGTGACGGGTAATGCCACTCACAAAACGAATAAAGCAAAAGGTGGGGGCACCCCTCCACTTGCTTTCCTCTCTCCTCTCATGGGTCTTTTGTCTCACAATTTTGTACCCGTTTTCTCAAAGTGACGGATACCTTCCGTCACAAATGAGAATTGCCCTTATAACATTTGTTAGAAATTGATATGTTCAAATTTTCCTAGAAAATATGAAACTAAAATTTACCCTCTCTTATATCTTTTGAGTTTATTCTGTATTCGAATGAAATGGAAAATTTCTCTCTTTGATTGTACTCGTAATATGATTATATTTCACCGAATAAAACTCAGGGACTAAATTACCAATTACCCATCACCGTCATTTATCATTGTCAAGTTGCCATGGGAGAAAAATTAACACTCCCTCTATCCCGGTCAATTCTTTACGTTTTTCTTACCTGGGTATCGTGGTCATTCCTCTTAAATTTTCATTTTATGATATGCACGAACTCCACGAAGCTTCAAAGTTTTCAAAGTTTGAGCACCAAAAAGTAAAGGTTACCTTTAGTCTGAATCGGAGAGAGTCTATCTCTTCAATCATTGATTCGTGTCAAAAGTAAACATAAAGAATTTTGACCGGGTTCGAGATATGCACAGTTTCACTCATTTGGCCAGTAGGAAATGCAGTGAACATGCCTATTATCTGATTTGTGGATTAGCAATTGTTTGATTAGCAAGTTATAAATCTCCTTTCCTTAAGCACAAAGTGAGTTAGTCGGAATTGCACGTGTGAAACCAAACATGACGCCATTAACTTAGTAATTATACAACATTAATAACTTGTTAATTAAATGATTAAAGCTGCCAAAAATGAGACGTACAAAATGGCTTTGTTCTCAAAACAGAACGCATAATAGTCAGAAAACTACTTACTACTTTGCAAAAAGACTGACTCATTTATTGTGGGCTCGATAAAGATGGAACTGTTTTGGTCTTAAACAATTACTACTTGATTTCCCTAAAGTTGTGTTTTGTAGATCTCAAGAAAAGCCCATTTTCTTCTCCATAAAGCCCACTTCATTGTCCTTAACACTCTTTTTAATGATTGGTTTTCAAATGTTTTCTCATAAAAAAACTTTATACAATTGTATCCAGTGGCGGAGGCAGGATTTGAATATAGGGGCGGAAACTTTTATGAGGACGAATGAGTAATTTACAAGGTATATTCGAAAAATTTAATCAAAAATTATGAAAATTTTGTCCGCCGAGAGCGAGGGTCCCTGCTAGCCCCCTAACTTCACCACTGGTTATACCCTTGATATTTGTAAGAATATATAAAAAAAACTTATAGAGGATTATATGTATAAACTAAGGTAGATTATCAATGGATCTTTCTTTCCAGCTAGTCTCTTATAAGGCGGTTTAACTACTATTGTTAATGGTAAAATCACTAAAATGTAAGGAAAAAGTTACTCATAGCAAAAAAAAAAATACTTTTATTGAATTAAACATATTTAAGTATGTATTAGCAAGAGATACTTAAACAAATTGTTATCTCAAATTGTGAATAGAAAATGTGTTTAGTATTTAGGTCGATAATTTATGATTAGCAACAATGCTTGAATAAGTCTGTTTTACCAGTTTTTTTTTTTTTCTTTGCAATTTTTATAGGTCAATTGACAAAATTCCGTTTACCATTGAGCTACTTGCGATACGAATCTTATTTAGGCCAATTAAAATACATTAAACTTAACATAGAATGTCTTTATAATTAATAAACACCACAACTAGCACACTACATATTTATTTATTTAGTAATTAAAAGTACTAATTTAATTCTCCCACTCATAATTTAGTGCAGACTGTAAATCGAACTGTGACAATCGCATATAAGCTGGCCATTTCTTGGCCATCTTTGAGGTCTACTAACAACAACTCATACACAAAAAGTGCACATCCATCTTTAATTAATTAATTAATTAAATTATTATAAGGTTTGCCTTGTTTGTTTTACATAGGATCCAAATAACACTTGTAATTTTATATTTTTTGTTTTTAGTTTTTTGGTATTTTGAATTAAAGTTCTTCTAATAAATTGCTTCATTCCAAAGTTTCAAGCTTGAGAATAAAATCAACAAAATATCATAGTGATTGTATCTTACTATCTTGGTACATGGTTGAATATTATCGGTTGCATATTTAAATTCTCGTTTGTAAATGGATTGCTGAATTGGACATAAAAAATTAAAAATAATATTTCCTCTTTGACATATTCGCGGCCTTTTAACATTAATTAAATATTTATTGTTTGCAAAATATAATTCACTTACTAGCTCGTGATATACATAATATCTTAATTCTTAGTATTATTTTTTTTCCTTTTAAGAACGGGTAATAATCTCTGAAAAAAATTGATTTTGAGCAAAAGAATGATACAATTTGAGAGTATTATTATCCTATTAAAAAGAATGGTTTATGGATTAATAATTTTATTATATATGATTATTTAGGCCTTATTTTGGACTAAAACTGGTTGAATTGAACTGAACTGAACTAATGAATTGATCCGAACTAAATTGATTGAACTTATAAGCAGGAAAAAATTGAACTGAACTGAATCTAACTGAATTTATAAGATTTGAAATTAAGTCCAACAGTTTTCAATCTTGTTTTGTTATTATTCAATTGGACCTAAAAACTTCGAATTTTCTTTAACAAATTAACCCAAATTTTAGTGCTAACTAAAATCAGATATAAATTATCACAAGAAAAAAAAAACATCTAATCTATAATTTATAAATCAAAGCGTCTTGCTTGTGATGGACACTATCCGTCACAAGTTGAAGATGGATATTGTCCCTCTCAAAATAACGCAAGTGAGAGGGTAAGTGGGGGGAGAAATAGTGCACTCCATGGATAATGCCACTTGGATATTGTGAGAGTAGCACTATCCATCTTCAGCTTATGACGGATAGTGTCCGTTTTCAACTAGAGTTTGGGTTTATAAATAATTGAGCTAACTAATTAACATAAACCAACTCAATATGATCTCATAGTTGCGGCTTAGACGTCTCAATTGGCTGGGATCACATGACAGTTGTACCATCTGTACCCACGTGATATAACATCCACTGGTCACGTGAGCTGCACTGGAACCAGATTAATCTTCCCATTATCATAACTATAAACAATGTAATCCATAAATCTGTTAAGAGTCAAAACTAAGACAAGTAACAACAAATTTAATCAAACTCTTCCATGCATTGGTTAATCTCATATACCCACGACCGCGTTAGTTATTCTATAAGACGGTCTCATACTGTAACACAATTTCATTGTATAAATAAATAACCTATTTATTAACAATAAATTAATCAAACTCTTATATGCATTGGTTAATCTCATGTACCGAAACAGCGGTAGTTATTGTATAAGACGGTCGCATAGTGTAACATTATTAACAATAAATTAATCAAATTCTTGCATGCAATTGGTTAATCTCATGTACACAAAACATTGTATGGGATCATAACCATTTATTACTTCAATTAATGAAGTTGTTATTGTTAATTGTACCATATTTAAATAACTTTATCCTGTTATCCAAATATAGTTATGTGTAATAACAGAGTATCTTAAGTACTACTTCACCATTAATTAAACTTCTTGGACCACACTTTCATCTCTTGATTATGAAACAATCAATCCGTATTACTTATTTACTCCCTCCAATTCGACAAGTTTTTTTTACGTTTTTATTACTGTATCTCGTAAGAAGTATTTTAATAAAAGTATAACACGTAAAAAATCTATTGAATGGGAGAAATTTAACTATAATTTTGCTGGTGTTGATTAGATATAGAGATATTTCAAGAGTATAGTTCAAGATTTTCTACTCCGAAAATTTTATAATTCCGAAGAATAGAGTTTCATTTATAAAACCGGATTATCTCAACGTAAAACGATTAACTGATGACAATATTACAAGTATAGTTCAATATGCCTAATCATGACGAATTAAAAAAACCGTTTTTTTGGTCTATGAGGATATCTATTTAATTTGTCATTGTCTTTGGTTTAAGCCTGTCTCGTTTTCTTTTGCTCGTAGAAAATATAATAGTGTCGCTCATGAACTAGCTCATCATGTTCCTTGGTCGATAGGCCGACGAACTTGGTTGAATGATTTACCTCAATATATATTGCTTGTATTGTGGATGCGATTTAGTTAATATAATTTAGAACCCTTTTTTTGGGTTTTCCCAGTCTTTTTAGCTTAAACTCTAACGCATTAATACGTTAACTAACAAATTAACGAGATTCTTTTACGTGCCTGAGACCGATCAAATAATTAATTTGTTATAGAATATTTTATGATATAAATTTCATATTAATTTTCCAATACTAGAGTATATAATTAATTTAATAAGAAAATCCACAAGAGTGCTTTAAAAGTTGACAAAGATAAGTCTAATTAACCAACAAATGTTGTTTCTAGATGGCAAGCACTTAGAAATTTAATCATAGATGGCTTACTACTAGCCTCAAGTATATTCAAAAGTCAACACAGTAAGCAAAGAGAAGACTGTATTACAACATTTTAATAATCGTATAAATAATCGAATAATAATAATTGGTTTAATGTGGCAACAGAAACTTATAAGTTATAATCGTATAATAATCGAAATAATAATTGGTTAATGTGGCAGCCGGCAACAGGCATGATCATTGCAAAATTGCATCCACCTCATTTAAACATCTCCATCATTGTCTACGCAATTTGAATGTCAAAATGGTGCATCATGCATGTTTCCGTCTTAAATTTAATACAGGCAAAATAGCATGAATAAGATATAAACAACGTACAAGAAAATGTCTAAAAAAATTATCTTAAATGTAATAATAATTAACCTATTTTAATTTTAATGTTAACACGGATACTTCTATGTTTAGGACGACAAACAACACAATAATAACAAGAATGCTTTAGTCCTAATACGATTTGAAGTTGTCGAACACAAATGTATATATGTAAACATTGGTGCAAAATGCAAATATAAAGTGTTTTAATTAGTTCTCTTAATAATCTTCGCTACTTTGAAATAGAAAGTTTCACTGCTACGATGAATTTGCTTTATCGAATTATTAGAGTTAACAGCTGACCAATAATTACGAGTATTACGGAGTAATTATTTTTGAAATCCCCTTGTAAAAAGACTTTTAACTATAACAATCATATACATTATATGATCGTTGCGGTTAAAAGAATAATTTTATACCAACTATATATAATTGAAAATTAAGTTGCCGATTATTATTATTTTTCTTTTGTGTCAAGTTAACTTATTTCATTGGATATGCACGTTCCTCATAAATAATCTCATGATATCGAAAAACATATTTGAAACAGTTGAGTTCTCTGCCGCGAGCTTATAAAAATAGGGGCATGAGATCGGTCCACAAGTTAATGAGGTTTTATCCTAAAATCAATTGGTAATATGAGGAGTAACTCACTTACTTATAAGCTAGTTTTTTCACTGTTTTTCTACCGATTTGAGACAATGCCGCTCACACACATATGGGAAGAGACCTCAATAGAGGCCATCCATTTTTTTATATATTTGAAAGAAATATATGTCTTGGTGTACGTAATGATTAAGACGTAAATAGTACTCGTATGTATCAGTAAGTCAGTATTATAGGTTTGAGGTTCGGATCATCCTTAGAGAGTAATTGATATAGCACCATGGACTTTTTAAGGCTTTAAGCTATGAGGCCAAATAAGTATAGGGAATACTACTAACTTGTAGAAATAACTACAATCATAAATGCACGATGGAGCTACCTATAGAAGTTGAGATGAAAGCCTATATATTTTATCCATATAAAATCAATATTAAATATTCATATACACATAAAGTAAGCTCACTTTACAATCCAAACTCACATGTAAAAGTAATAGAAGGGGATTAAATTAGAAGCAACAAATTAAACCAATTGAAAAAGATAAAGCATTTGAATGCCAATTAAAAAGGGCTTCTTTATTTGTTGGTTTATTCTCTCTTTTCTTTTTAATCCGTTTTTATCTCCTTTTCTTCCTTGATATTAAGGAATAATCTAATTGAAAGAAACACAAGGAAGGAATACAACCATGTGAGTATGCAAAAATAAAAAAGTTTGCTTAGTCGTTTTTTTAACGGGTGTCCTTAGGTCACAAGTAAATAAGTTAATTAGAGAAAGATTACAAGGTTATTTCATTATTAATTATGGTAAAATTAGTTTCTGCATCAATATTTCCTGATATATTCTTAAAAAAATTCTATTTAATTAGCTTGTTAACGTATGTTTGATGGGATTGTATTTTATTTCCTAGTTAGGATAGAAGAAAATTGTTCTTTATACTAGAAGTAAGGTCGTTTATATTTATTCTTCTTTCAGGTACGGAATATGATTTTGATTTTGAAGTTTTAATAGATACCGAGTTCTGTTTATTCTTCTGTCAGGCAAGAAGTATGATTTTGAAGTTTTAATAGATATCGAGTAATCATTTGAAAAAAAACGAGGCTTTTTCCAAACATGTATGATGAGTTGAAGAACTACATACCTATGAAAATATAGGACTAGAAATTAAAATTGATTATTTATTACTAGAGCTACAAGCTCATTATTATAAGTGAACAAAAATGCCAAATATGAGGACTATTTTTAGCTCAAATGATTACAAATAATATAAGAATTCAAAGAGTGAATTGCTGTTTTATTTGCATTATTGTAATTATTGATATATAAAAAAAAAGCTAACCAAACCATGATTGCCAATAATATGGGAATGCCAGCAAAACTAATAAAGGGTTGGAGAAAATAAGGAATATGTCCAAAACAAAATTGAGTGTTACCAAAACACCACATGTTAACTATATAAACTTCCCTTCATCCCGATTATTTGTTATTTACGTATTATTTTCAGAAAAAGTCAAAAAAAAAAAAGTATAAATATATTATTTCATCTATTTTTACATATTTTTTTCCAGCGGAATAATTATTACAACTAAAAAGAGGTTAATATTTTGACTGATAAATCATAAAATAAAATAGATAACAATTTACGAGACGGGTATACTCTAATAATTTTCAAAGAGTTTTATCCAAATTGTCTAGGCATGGTTTAGCTTTCCCACATAGCATACTACATTGCATGATGATCCTACATGCAAGTAGGGACATTGATCTAAATGCATGTCATGTAACTACATTGTAATAATATACCTTTCTCCTAACTTGTATGAATGTAGATATTGGTCATTTCCATGTTTAAAAGAAGCTTGTATTTGAGACAATGCATGTGTTGATAAGTATGGCCAAAAAATTAAAGAGGATGATAATGTTCTCTTCTCTCCAAGCTAGCTAGTATATGTAGCTCTGAAAGCAATATCATAAATGAAAGTAGATGGACTTGCTATTTGAGGTGCAGTGGCGGAGTTAGGATTAGCCGTAAGGAAGGGGGTGGGAGCGAAAATTTTCAATCAAGGGGATCGGAACGGGTAATGCCATAAAGTAAAGTTCAAATTTTTTCGGAATTTTGATTAAAGTTTTTTTATTCTTCGTCTTTTAACGGGGGCTAGTTGCAATATAGGCGAGTAATCTGCACTGAATTTCTTTCTACCCATAAACACAATCTTAAACAGTTTTCGGCAGCAAAGAAAATTAGAACTTACTCTTTTACTAGATGCGCCTAATCCCCTTCTTTTCAAATAGCATGTAAAAAAATGGAATATTTAGTCAACCTTACTAGCTTTGTTACTACTCATATAGATAGTACGGCTAGGATTTTTAGAGCGTACTCCCTATCATAAAACAGGCTAAGTTATGACGTATGAATTCTTTTAGACGAATAAAAACCTTTAAATAAACGAAATACTATACGCGCATGAAATGCTCCAAGATATAGTACTCATCGACTACTCATAACTCATAACTCTTAAGTCGTAACAAATGACTTGACGAATAATTAGTTATCGACCTAATTATAATTGTAGGATCGGACTTTGTACAATTGTACATGCACGTTGCTTGGGCACGACGCGTCTGGTGGGTGAGTCTCCCACTGGGGCAGGCCAGGCCACCATCTTTAGACAAATACAATTATACATTGCTGCTGCGCTAACTACAATTGGATTGGAGTATTCCTTATTAAATTATTACTCCAATTAATGTGAGTTAGTTAATGACCAAATCTTGTTGGTAGACTTTGATGCTAATCTTAAGCTGTTAATAAATTAAGAGTTGATTGATTTGATTAAGGGATTAATTTGGGATCTTGATGTACAACTCTGCACAATTAGTATTAAAAATCTCTGCATTGCAAAGCATTGCGTCATTCATCCAATGCTCCCTTGAAAGACGACATGCATGTCTAGTAATTGGGAGCCAATAAAATAGTTGTACTCCCTTCATTTATCGGTTTTCTTTCCGTTTGATTGTATGATCTTCAAACGATACTTTAACAAGAAAAGAAATTATCTGTGTTTAAGTATGTGGATATTTATTTACCCTAAAATGAATGAGATTTATTGTGATAACATACGCGAAAAAGATAAATAAAGAAAACAACACATATTTTTACGTGACTCATTAACGGTGTGTTAACTACGTTTACAAATGCATAAAGGAGGAGAGATTTCAAATTCGGATTCATTATGATATGCATAAATGCTAGGGTTTGTCTTAGATAGTTTATATAGTACTATCGAAAACTAGTACATAAATAACTAGAAGCTCCAAAACACAAAACCCTATCCCAATCAAACTAACGGATACTATTTAGCGAGATCCCCGTCATACGTCATAGTTGTTCGAAGCGACTACTAACAGATTCAAGACATAAGTCCAACTATTATTATGTTACCTAAGGTCAGGTTCTATAACCAATAACACATTGACATTTTGAAACATAACACTATAAATTTTATTGTACCACCAAAAAAAAAAAAAAAAAAAAAAAAAGTGATTAGGTCAACTTATACTAAGATGCATGATATTAAATGTGGTAGCAAATATAGGCAAACAAATCATTCAAGTTGGAAGACGTACAAGGTTACAAAATATAAACGTTTGGCTATAAACAGGCTATTGAACCCTTAGTTTTAAGGGCAGACTTTTGCAAAGATAGTCTATAAAAACATGAAAGTTGCATCTTCAAGTAGCTAGGCAACTGCATTAATGTTTTTGAAGACCATTTCAGAGAAATTTACGTGCTACCCAACCAACAGATGTTTTACTCTCTGTTGCAGAATATGTTAAATACGAATTTTTGCCTCGGGCCGAACAGGCGGATCGACTAAATTAAATACGAGTGTAAAATGTACGTGAAGCTAGAGATAATATGGTAAAAATGGAAGGATAAAGAAATGACTGAGATATGAAATTACGAAAGGCCTAATAATAATTGGCCACGTTATCGTAAAAGTGGTCATATACGTGTTTTATTTTGTTATAAATTGTTGATGATGAGTCGTACTCGTAAACTTGTAGGTTGAGATTCCCTCCTAGTTAGTTACATACATTATAGTGGAGAAATGATCTCATATGTCATTATTGTTTTTAAGTTTCCTTAAATATACCAAGCATTATAAATTTAAGAGAATCATTAATTTTCTCGGTAAGAATTCTTGAATTATTACTAACTTTATTATCTATTTAAGGAATTATTAGCTCGTTCAAATAACTCGATTCTTTAATAATCGACAATCATTTTTACTCATCATACACTTACCATGCCAATAACAATAAGTTTGTTATACTCTATATAATAAACCTAACTTATTTTCTATTTAAAGAATTGTTACCTCTTTCAAACTAAATGCTTTAATACTCGACAATAATTTTTAGTCATCATACACTAAACCCTAACAATAAGTTTGTTACACTATAGATTAGAATTAATAAACCAAATTTATTTTCTTTATAAAAAGAATATATATAGTATAGTGTTCTTGGGCCCTTGGCAATGCCGCAATTGAATTATTGAAACAAAAGAGCTTTATATTCGCAAGATTTTGACTATGTGGAGCATGATACGAACGACATTGCCCTACAGCACAAGGATAGACTGGCGATGATGAATCACAAATTACAAATTCTTATTTGTAACGGATAAATGTGATCATTTTAAATAAAACGTAATTATTATGTGAACAAAAAGAATTTGTGGATGATTACCTTTATTATAAAAGGGTTTTTCTACATGATGCCCTTTTACCTATTCAAATTTTCCTTGGTATTCCTTGCTTTTCAAAAATATCAGGGGTGCTCTTAAACTTAATGAATATATCTTTAAATACCCTAACTTCTCTAATTCGTCTCTTTTAAATGTTTAGTTTATACATTTTTGATTGATTTTTCGACAATAATTTGTTGTGCCATTAACATAAACCTGATTTACTCAATCGTAAACATATTTTCATTACAAAATTTAACTGATTAAAAATGTAATTTTTAGTAGTTTGGGTATTTTAAAAACATTTTACTAACTTTAAGGGTACCATTGATGTTTTAAAAAACGCAGGAGTATTAACACGTAAAATTCGAAAAAAGACAAGGGTAACGCATAGACTAACCCATTATGAAATGAGAAAAGGAACATAACATCGTATGTATAAGCTCAAACTTTATTTATTTTTAAGCATATGTGTATTTTTTTCCGAGCTTATTACCACAAACTTTATTTGTTTTTGAGCATATGTGTACTTTTTCTGAGCTTATTAAAGTTTAAAAGTTAGATTTTAATTTTTTTTTTCTGTCACACTAAACTTATATGTAATGTCTTTGATTTTATCGCTGAGCTTAATGTTTAAGTGTATAAACTCATAAATTTTATAATAAAACTCATAATTTTTAAAACAAAACTCAAATTTTTTATTATAATACTCATAAACTACACAATTTGTGGTAGCTAGTATCTCGAATGTATAATCTACGTCGTAGTGTTATAAAATTGTCATATTTTATCCGTTACATTGTGATGTGACTCGAAACTAAAGAGACTAACTGATGATGAATAGGGATAGGTAGGGAATAAGAAAAAGAAAAAGAAGTGAAAGAAACTTTTAAGGCAAACCAATCTGGCAATGTATCTATATTCATGTGCATCCAATAAAAACTAATTAAATTTGTATGTGATGTGATTATTAAAAAGCCAAAGCAACCTCTTCATAAGGTAGCCTTCCTTCCTAAAGTAAAAGACTTGATTCTTGTGTCTTACGAGAGATAAAGTTTGTTTTCTTCCTTCCCTCTTACTTAATTGTTTTACTTTTAAGTAAATTTTGTTACCAAATGTGTAGTACATCATTCAATTCTTCTTCACCAAGTAGGCAAGTATAAACTTACATAAATACATACACCATTCATTTTCGACATGTGTTCGTATATGAGCTCTAACTGTTATTTGTACTCCGTGAGTCCGTAACATACTAGTACAAATTCCGCGCATGTCTTAATTTATAATGTATTATTTCTAGATTTAAAATTGACATATTATTAAATTTTCATATTTTAATATGAGGGTAAAAAGTTGAAACGGAAAACTAATAAAAAAATTGAGCAAAGTCATTTTTTTTGTACAAAAATTGAGTAAAGTCATGAAATGTGTATTTTAATGACATTTTTTACCAGTACTAATCATTTCAATTTATAAATTTTCTCAAATAATTTTACAAAAAAAAAAAATCACAAAAATAATAACATCAGTTCATAATTTAGTTAAAAAAAAGATTATAATGATAAAAGATTATATCTTAATTAAAATATAATAATTCAATAAAAATAGAGTCTTGTTTTCTTATTTAGCCAGATTTCTTTTGGAGGGGAAATTATTGAAAAATTTTATTCTGGGAATTCGATGATAATATTGTGTTGTATAATACAACTGAAGGAATAGTACTTTGAAACTTCGGTCTTAAAAGGTTAAAGTGAGACGTTTAAAATTAGAGATGTACTCTATTATATATTTGGTCTGGGTATTGTGGTTAGTAAAATTCAGATTCGGGAAAGATTATCGTTCTTATTATTCATATATTTGTTGTTTGTTCATTCGTATTACATTAGACATATACCTTTATTTATTTATAGTATTTAAAGGTAGAGTGTCATCTCCTATTTACTAAAAGAATCGTGATCTCTATCATTTTTCCGTCAAAATGCATATTCTCAAAAATTAAAACTAATGGTAATTATGTTCATTCACTAATATATTATTTTAATTAAAAAGAAAAAAAAAATTGATATAAAACTATAAATTGCTAAATCTTTTACTGATGCTATTATTAGATAATAATGAGTTGAGTGTTGAGTGTTGACCCATATCCCGTATAAAAACAAAACTGCAAATTGTTGTTATTAATATCGTGACAAAAAAGATTTGGAAAAAAAAATATAAATTAAAACTCATTAACTTTATGCTATAAAAATATTTTTATTAAAATATATTTCAACTCATTACTCAATTTTTTTAACTAATTTCCAGTTCCAGCTTTTATTTATCAAAGCACATAAAATATGTGCTTTAAAAATGTGATATAAATTTTCTACACAAAAAACAAAATTGAATGACATAGGGAGGTGCAAGGAGCACATACATGTTGAATACTTCTAGAGGTTCAAATTAAGAATACTAAATCATAATTTCTTCCCTAAAAATTTTGATAAATAAATTTAGAAATATGATAAGCTTGATATTGATCGCTTAACAACACATTATTTTTTCTCAATTTGAGTTAGTGTGGAATTAAAATGTGCCATGTTTGATCACATATCTTATTTTATATTAATTGATTAGTCTCATTTCTTTTATTTTATAAGCCCTAAAATTTAAGTTTGATTCAATCAACCAAATGAATATCATAATGTTTAATTCAAAATCATGTTATTCTTTTTTTAATGATTAATTAATAATCACAATCATAATTTTCTCCACCAACAAATTCACTCTTGTAGAACATGAGAGAGAGACATTTCGTAAGACAGTTACTCGTATATTATTGATTCAGTTGTTGTGAGACTTGTTAGTTGTGACTACATTGATATAGTGTTCGATCGATATAACTCTAAACCGAGTGGAGATTCTTTGTCCCATTTTTTGTCTCATCTCTTATTCCATTGCATTTATCTTACGACACATCATCCATCACATAATCCTAAAAGAATAGGTGAACTTATATATTTTTCCTACAAAAACCATCTTTTTAAATAAGAAACCTATTTATAATTTAATTGTATTCATAAAATAAGGAAATTAATAACTATAATGTATTTCATTATATAATTCTTTTTATTAAAATTAATCTTTTCATCAAATTATATAATTTTCACTAAACACTAAATTATAATATTTTAATTAAAATATAAATAATATAAAAATATTAAATATTAAATCTTTTATTGATGTTATTATTTGAAAATGACTTGACTCATGCTATGTATAAACAAAATTATAAATCGTTTTGATTAGTTTCACGACAAAAAAAAAAATGAGAGAATTTATAAATTGGGATCATTAGTTTTGTTGTATAAAAAAAAAAATTTTTAGAAAAAATACATTCAGCATATTACTTAATTCTCTTGGATTAATTTCCAGTTCTAATTTTTTTTCTCGAAACAAAATACAAAAACGTGAAAAATGAACAATTATGTTAATGAGATACCACTATTCTATTACAGTTCAATTTTACTCAGTTTTTTTGTATTATTTTACAGTTCAATTTTTTTTTTTCTCATATCAAAATATAGTGACGTGAAATATGAAAAATTAATGAGGTTTTAATTTAACATGATTAAATAATACAAAAATAAAAATTCTATAAAGATTGCATATTCATTGCGCGGGATCTAAACTAGTTTTTATTAAACTAATGTGTCATAAGTTCATAACTCATAAAGAGGGATAATGGGACATAAGATAGAACACAAAATAATCTAAAATCTCTCATACTTCATACCATTCTCTAAATATATTATCCAAGTAATATTCTCTCCAAACAGTCTTGCTTATGACGGTCACAAACTGTGACCTTTCACATATCCCCTCCCACTTGCTCTTCCTCTTATTATTTGTGAGAGGTTACAAGATTACCAGAGAAATCAAAATTTTTGTATTCTCTAACACACACCCATTGAACCAATTTGGCAATACGATTTTGTGCTGTGAAAAGTAGTGCAAACGTCTTGCTTGTGACGGACATTATCCGTCACAAGCTGAAGACGGATAGTGTCCCTCTCACAATAATGCAAGTGGGAGGACAAATGGGGAAAATGGAGCATCTAATGGGTAGTGCCACTTACATATTGTGAGAGGGACACTATCCG
This sequence comes from Silene noctiflora, assembly GCA_009801015.1. Lineage (NCBI taxonomy): Eukaryota > Viridiplantae > Streptophyta > Magnoliopsida > Caryophyllales > Caryophyllaceae > Silene > Silene noctiflora. The sequence goes on from VHZZ01000222.1 coordinate 134,336, forward strand.
TCTTCAGCCTGTGACGGATAGTGCCCGTGTTCAATGAGAATTTGTGAAAGTAGTGAGGGTAAAGAAAAGAAGTGTAAATGAGCTGAAAGTTACAGAGTAGAGAGAGAATCTTGATTAATAAGGTGTGGCAGTATGAAATTGAATGATCGACGCTTTATTTGAGTCAAAGCTGCCAATGTTATGCCACACCTCTGCTCCTACAATAATAATACTTCAATAGTCCTATTTCATGGTTTCTCATTTCTCAAAAATTTGACTAATATCGTGTATAAGACAATCTAATACTCCAACATGTTAGTCCGTACACAAATTCTTATTTAAAACGAGTATTATCTTAAACACCATTCATATATGTTATGCATCACGTTTATTACAATATAATATTCCTATTAGAATTAGAATTAGAATTAGAATACACCGTATGTAAATATTCTTAGTGATATTATTCTGATATTACGTAATTATTTTAGCATAATTTGTAACATTTAGGTATGGGAACAAATAGGTTCTAGAATATTGTATTGACGGTATAAAATGTACATTTGTAGCATTTGATCAATGGTAACTAATAAATAATAATTCCGTATATTGTATGCATACCACAATTTTATACTCCATACATATTATTCTTTTCCTTTTATCAATGTTCACAAATATTCTTTTATTACTTTGTTAATTATTCTAAGTGAATATATTCTTAATATGGAGTATGAATTTTATCCTCTTATACATATCACTAAAATCCAAGTACACTTTTGCTACCAAATTAAAATGCTAGATGAATATTAAATACCAATTTTATTTGGCTCATTTTATATGTTCTTTGATACCGAGTACAAGACCTGTCAAACGGACCGAGCAGGTCGGATTATACGGGTCAGAATGCAGGTCGGGTCATGCATGTTACGGGTTGGATTAGGGGTCAGAAAACAGGTCTATGGATAATTTCTAACGATTTTTTTAATCAATTTTTTTTTAAAAGAAATGTAAAACATAAATTAATATTTTAATCATATTCAATGTTTACATTGATTATATTGACATAATTATTTAAATAATTTTTTTAATAATTTTTTTATTATTAAATATTATAAAAGTTATATAAAATTGACTTTTTAATTGTTTTTGTAACTTTAAATAATAAAAAAATAATTTTTTAATTAGTTATTCAAATATAATATATAAATATTAATATTTTTTAATAAAGTTTTTGATATACCTTTGACCCGTTTAGGTCGGGCTTCAACCCTAAAATAACGGGTCATTTTAGGTTCAGGTCAAATAGGTCACCGGGTCAAAATTTTCGGGTTGTGGCCCTGAAAACGGGTCAATTCGAGTTTTGGAGTTGGGTCAGAATTTGATAGGTCTACGGAGTACCATTGATTTATTCCTCTCTACACCATATTATTTTATTATTTACATTTCCACCCCCCAAACCATAATCCCTTCAACAAACACCCTTCCCCCACTCAACAAATCTCCCCAATAATTTTCCATATATATAACCTCCCCACATACTCCCATTTTCTTCTTTGACAGCCATCTTTTTTCATTTCATACACCTTTATAAATGTCTCATTATTTCTAGAGAGAGAGAGAGAGATAGAAATAAAAAAGAAGAAATAATTTAAAGAGTTGAATGTTGTTTGATCAGACATTTATAACAACAATGTCTACTTCTTCTTCTTCCTCTTATTCTTCTACTTCTTCTACTTCTCCTCATCTTTCTTCTTCAGATAAGAAGCATTGGTGGTTGAATACCAAAAAGGTTACATTTTTACCCTTCGCAAATTCTTGTTTAAGACGGGAATATCCGTCCTAAACTTAAAACGAGTGAAATATCATACATAAGATAAAGCAGAATGCCTACCTGTTTTAATTTTAAGACGGACATTTAAGATAGACTAATTGTTTACATTTTTACATTTTTTTTAATCTGGGCAATTCTTAATTTTCTTTTTCTATAATGTGTATTTCTCAAAATATTAGTTTGATGATTTTGATCTACATGGGTGTTTTCAAAGATTTTTTTTTTTTTTTTTTTTTTTTACATTACAGTAATTGTTTAACCAGATACGTTAACTAGCTTAATTGATGAAGTAATGATGTCCATTTTCAATACCCGGATTTAAATACTGTCAGCATCAAATTTACCCAATCTGTATTTCATGCAAAACCATAAATTTGTCAAAATATTACTGGATGTTGATAAAAGATTCAACATTTATCTGATTCTGATTGGTTGAATTTTAACAGATGGTTGACAGATATGTAAAAGAAGCAAAGTTGATGATCTCAACAGGGGAGCAAACCGAGTTAAACTCAGCACTGAGTCAACTCGATGCAGCATTATCACTCTCACCTCGTCATGAACTCGCTCTTGAACTCAAAGCACGTGCTCTTCTCTACACTAGAAGATACAAGCACGTGGCGGACATGTTACAAGATTACATTCCTAGTTATAAAATGGCTTACTCGGATGACTCGTCCGGGTCATCTTCTGATAACTCGTTCCATAACTCGTCTCGAGAACGAGTCAAGTTGTTGGGCTCGCCTTCTCAGAATAATAACTCGGAGGTTGACTCACCGANCTCAACAGGGGAGCAAACCGAGTTAAACTCAGCACTGAGTCAACTCGATGCAGCATTATCACTCTCACCTCGTCATGAACTCGCTCTTGAACTCAGAGCTCGTTCACTTCTCTACCTACGACGATACAAAGATGTTGCAGACATGTTACAGGATTACATCCCGAGTTACAAGATGGATGACTCGTCCGGATCGTCGTCCGATAACTCGTCTCATTCCTCTTCTAGAGAACGAGTCAAGCTGTTGGGATCGTCGTCGTCGAATAATAGCAATGAGTTTGATTCGCCGAGTTGTGATTACCCTTCGTTTAAATGTTTCTCTGTTTCTGATCTTAAGAGAAGAGTTCTCTCTGGATTTCACAAGAATAGTGATAAAGAAGGCCAATGGAGGTAACGAATCGATCTCTCTTTTGACAAATAATATAATGTAGATTTATTTTACGAGTTAGTCTTGCTTAATACCGTGTTAAACTTACAACATAATCATTATAAGTTTATAACTAACATTAAATAAGTCGTTTTGGATCGTCTTATAATGGAAGGCGGTCCTTTTGTGGATTAAATATTCATCAAGACGTTTCACACTTTAAGACGGTTTATTCTATAAGTTGTGCATCACATGGAGAAAGGTCGGCTTTATCTTAAGACGGTCTCAAATGAGATTCGGCGTACTTTTATATGTAGTAGCTCAAAGTTCAAAACTTTTGCTAACTAACAAATTAACTAAGGTTAAATACATACATTAAATTTAGTAAATTTATGACATTTACTTTGCTTTTATCGAAAGAAACATGATCTTGTGCATTACGCTTAAGACATTATGTCCACCACCCTCACTCTGTTTTTTTTGTTATTGGATATCTCATACAGTTTCCCATTTCCCAAAAACTTTTTAATTTGGAAAAAATTGGACTTAGTAAAAGTGCAAACTTTTCAAACTTTTATATTTAATCTGTTGTACAAATTTAAGACTGACCCAATAATTACTGAATGTGTTGTATTCTTGTACAGCGAGTGAAATTGATCTAACTCGGACATTAATTGAATAATTTTACGCCGAATTTGTAATGTAATTAGATGAAATTTAAAAAATTAAGGCATTTGAATAAACATTGTGGTAGAAATCCTTGATTAAATTAGTTTGTTTGTGAATTTACAGATACTTGGTTCTAGGACAGGCATGTTGTCACCTTGGCTTAATGGAGGATGCCATGGTGCTTCTGCAACACGGCAAACGTTTAGCTTCAGCGGCGTTTCGCCGCGAAAGCATATGTTGGTCTGATGACAGTTTCTCCTTTACTGTTGACTCTGAGGCCACGGCGTCATCAGAGTCTGCCGTTAATCTCCGCCAACCGCTAACAGAAATCGAGTCAATCTCCCACCTTATAGCCCACATTAAGCTCCTTCTCCGGCGCCGTGCAGCTGCAATGGCTGCCCTAGACGCGGGTCTATACTCTGAATCAATCCGCCATTTTTCGAAGATTTTAGAAGGTCGCCGTGCTGCCCCACAGGCTTTTTTAGCTGAGTGTTATTTACACCGGTCTGATGCATTTAAGTCAGCTGGCCGGCTCGTCGAGTCTATCGCTGATCTGAACCGGACCCTTGCTTTGGACCCGTCGTCCACCACCGCACTTCAAGCTCGTGCCGGTTTGTTTGAAATGATTGGGTGTATAACGGATGCGGTTCATGATCTTGAACATGTCAAATTGTTGTATAATTCCATCTTAAGGGACCGTACACCGGCCGCTCCAGCATGGAAACCTAAGTCGGTTTCGTATAGGGAGATACCAGGAAGACTTGTTACTTTAGGCTCAAAGATGAACCAATTGAAGCAGAGAATTGCAATGGGGGAGACGGGGAATAATGTCGATTATTATGCTTTGATTGGGTTGAAAAGGGGTTGTTCTAGATCAGAATTGGAACGGGCACATTTGTTGTTGGCTCTGAAGCATAAACCCGAAAAGTCAATCAGTTTTATAGACCGGTGTGAATTTTCCGATGAAAAGGATTATGATTCAGTCAAAGATCGGGCTAGAATGTCGGCTGTTTTGTTGTATAGGCTTCTTCAAAAGGGTTACACTAATCTTTTGGCGTCAATAGTGCAAGAGGCGGCAGCCGAGGGGTGCAAGAAGGCGGCTTTGGCCTTGCAACAGGCACAAGTCCAACACCAGCAGCAGCTAGAAATGCAAAAGCATAGAGCCCATGTAAATGAGGTGGATTCAGAGCCTAGTCCCGTGGCTAAAGCCGAGGTTGATCAAACCGAGGATAGGCTGGATTTAGGGAATAATTTCTCGTTTCAAGGGGTATTTTGTAGGGACTTGGCTACGGTGGGAAATTTGCTATCACAATCCGGGTTCAACAGGCCGATTTCGGTCAAGTTTGAAGCCTTGAGTTGTTAGGGAGACTGGTACAAATTACAGGGGTCGGAATGCAAATTATGAAACTTGGGGGGAGTTGTTTCGAGTTTTTGAAACACGTGGGGAGTATTGTGGGAAGGAAAATCAAATTCGGGGGTTTAATCATAAATATTATGGACCGACGGATGGACCGAAATGTGATGAAAATTGTTGTTACTTTCATGTACATAGCAAAAAAAAAAATGAAAATAACAAGGGTGCGAAGAAATTTAAATTATGGACTGCCGGAAAATTTTGGGGCCTTGATATTTAGTTGTATAGACTTTTTGTTTCGAAAATTCAGTTTTCTTTTCGCCTTCTTAGAATTATTAATAAAATCTACTCTTATCTAGTATCCAGCACATCTCATATTTTTTTCCACGAGAAAATTAAGTTGTTTTACACTAAATATTTACTACAACGTAAAACATGTAGAAACAAAGTTATGAGTAGCACTATCAAAATCTTGTGAACTCCTACAACGTAAAAACATGTCAAAATAAAGTTTTATTGGTTAGGAAGTTAGGATTTCCGTATTGTATCGTCTTATAATCTTCAAGTTGAATCTAAAACATTGACAATCAAAACAAAGGGGAAGATGGTTGTAGATCAAAAGGGGTAGGAAGATCACAAGATTTTGGGTGGAATTTAATGATAATTGGTTGAAAAGTGAAGGAGATGTTTGTGATTGGGCACTAGATTGTAAATAAATACCATGAATTTTGGACCTCTTAATTATTCCACCCCATACCTTTTGCCATAATATCTGTTTTTGCTTTTGTACTTTGTTAGAAAATAAGACTAACATTAATTCGGATGCGATCCAATCGTTGTATTCACTAATTGTCAACTAGATATCTACCAATCTTTCTTTCATTTTATTATCATTTAAAACTGCTGTAAGTGTCGTCCCGTCTTAATAAAAAAACTGTGATTGGAATACAACCTTTAATTTACATCTTAGGGTAAGATTATTAGTAGTCTTGAGACAAGACTTTGGTAAGTCAAGACTTAGTCAAGATTACCAATAATCTACCAAAGTCTTATCAAAGTCTTAAGTTGAGTCTTGGAAATCTAAGACTCAACGAGAGTCTTGACCCAACATATTTATAATGACAACCAATAAATTGCATCCATGTGTCAAAACAATTATTGTTTTCTTTTTTATCTAAAATAAAAGTGTAGTAAAAAAGTTGAGTCTGAGGTGAGTCTTACGGATAATGTATAAAGTTTGAGATGAGTCTGAGGTTGGTCTGAACAATAAAATAATAATAAATATTAGTGGAAAGATGATGTGGCAGAGTCTTAAGACTTTGGTGAGTTTCACCAATAATCTTACCCTTAGAATGTTATGTAGTTATATGATGTTATGTAGTTATATGAGATTGATCTCTTCTAATTGTCAGCATCAATTTTTATTTAAGACGGTTTTTAACTTAAGACGAGTTTTGATGAAACCTGACATTCAGCAAAGTTCATTTATGTGAACCATTGTTATGAGAGTTGCAGAGAAACACATTAATTAAGCCTAAATGCTCCCTATAAAGCAGAGCGTTGGATTCCCAGAGGTAGTTAGATATTTTGAAAGTTGGCGGGTAACATTAATAATAGAATCAGTCATTTAACAACTACTCTGTAGATAGCTAAGCTAGCTACACAAGGTTGCTGTTAACGTAACTTACCCGAAAAAGAAAGTTGGGGAAGTAGGTCTTGCTGGCTCATAATAACAGAGGTTGGGTCTAATCACCCCCTCAATTGCACCACCCAATAAAAGCACTATTCATCCCTTTATTGCACACTACATTAACAACTTTAATAATGTTTCCGTTACTCCCGCTCCAACGATTTAAGATCCTCTCCATTTTTCCAGTCGGAGAAAATGAAGATATTGATTCAAATCTCAACCGTTGGTAAGTAATGGACACAAGCGAGAAGTAAATGAAGAGGATCTGACTAGAGTTGGCAATTCGTGCCTCAGGCCGGCGTGCCGCATGGCGCGGCACAATTCCAAGCACGGCATGACACGGCCCGGTGATAATTTCGAGGAAGCACGGGCACGGCACGGCCGTGCTTGTTACGGGCTCCGACGCGAAAATCCCCAAAATTCCTACTTGTTTCCAGTTTTCAGTTTATCGGTGGACCCCTTCGTCCTTCATAATTTGATTTTTTTATTCGGTAAAGAAAGGAATCAAACCGTGATTATTTGTTTAAAAGATGACTAGATAAGAGTCCTTATTACTCACAAATAAACCTTTAGGTGAAAATTAAGAGATTCAAAATTTTAATAGATCAAATAAAGGAGGTAATGCAACTTATGCAAGTACTTTATTACGATTTTTTTTTTTTTAACATCGACGTGTTCAAAGACTCACCAAAAGAAAACTTCGCCTAATTTCTAGAAAGTACAATATAACACTTCATATAAAGTCATTAAAATCAACTTTTAATAACATTAATAATTGCTGTGAATGTTTGGGAAAGGCTTGCATGAAAATAGCAAGTACCTAATAAATCATCAAAGATTGGAGGCATTATATTTGGATTCATTATATACTAAAATGCAATTGATGCAAGCCACAGGGCATGTACAGGATAATAGGAACCCAAGGCCATGGCTGTTGTAATTAGTGCTTGGCCAATAGCGCAAATTATAAAGTAAATAGTTTTTTTGGGTATTGATCGGGAATATCTCCTATCGACAGTTGGAACAATCTCTTTTAAATATATAGGTAATTTAATGGGTTGACTACTCCTAAGTTTGACTTTTTCATTTACAAGAGTCCGGAATCGAACCCCTAACCACTCACACCAATCAACTTTGATATAAAGTAAATAGTTACCGTTTTATTATAAAGTGGTCATTTTTTATCTGTTGCATAATTAAACTACCACAATTCTCATTGAAAATGAGCACTATCCGTCACAAGCTGAAGACGGATAGTGCCCTCTCACAATATGCAAGTGACACTATCTATTGGGTGCTCCATTTTTCCCCATTTGCCCTCCGACTTGCTTTATTGTGAGAGAGACAATATCCGTCTTCAACTTGTGACGGATAGTATCCGCCATAAGCAAAACGCTTTGTTAAACTACGGACACACACAATAACTAGGTACTGAGGTGAATAGTGTCCTTGATTTAGGACCCATTTGCTTTTCGGATCTTTTCTTGGATTCCTTTCTTCTTTAGTTTATGATGGAGTCTGTGTTTTTGCAAAACTCAAGATAGTGAGATTGAGTGTTATTTGTGCTCATTGTTGTTCTTTAGGTGGTCCTATCTACATTTTCACATGTAATTGATGACTGTAAATTATGGGCATTTCATTCATTGTAAAAATGTATACATACATTGCATTGGGGTTGTTATTGCTTATTTGTGTGCGATCGTTGTTTGGTATGATGGATAAAAAGTTATCACTTTATGTTAAATAGTGATATTTTAGGTTAAATGTAATTGTTTCTAAAAAAGTAGACATATTATGATAGTTAAAATTTGTCATTTTTATCATAAAATGATCATTTTTTATATGGTTGTATCATACAACGGTCTTACAGTATAATTTGTGTATTGTATAGTGGTGCCACAATAATTTTCCTTTTAGAAAAAAGTTGGTGTTATTCATTATACAATTTTAGTCAATATTTTTGAGTGGTACTAAACACAATACAAATATACAATATCGTTGCAAGTCTGTAAGATTGTAATAACTCATTAAAGTAGAGATCATTCAACGATTTTATATGTATTATTAACGGTAGTATATCAGGACCGAGCTTTCTCTTTACATTTACATAACGAAATGAATTTTTTATTCAGAGTCACAAGGAAATTCTAGCAAAAGAAATTGAAGTTTTATTAAAGTCCAATGACATTATATTACCAAAAACCTTATTTAAACTTGCATTTGATATTTTCTATCAAATATACATAATACTCAATGTATTTTCATAAGTCTTCCCTGTGACAAGTATATCCGTCGTAAATTTGTAATGGGTTAAATATCATCACATGGATAAATAATACAAAAAAACTAAAGTACCTGAAAATCACAAATAACTTATCTTCATCTACCTATGTAAGTGATATTTACCCGTCATGAGTCTGTGACTGGTATACCGATTTATTTTTGTTAAGACATCATTTATTTTAGTCGTTTGGTCGAGTACTAATTCTATTCACTTCAAAAGTACATGCAGAGTAAAATATTCACGTAAAAAATTACATGCAAAATTTCACATTTTGAGGAAGCAAAGTAAAAGAGGGAAGAGTACTTGAAGAGAAAGCCTGCCCATTGTTTTGAGATACCCTTGGGCAAATAACAAAGGAACCCTTACAAATAAAGTATCTTAAAGGAGATTAAAGCCAAATCTAGTGATAGTTTTGCACAATTTTCTACATTACTCTTCTAAGAAATCCCAAAAAGTCATGAAATAAAAATGGGTTCTTGTTCACTTGTACATTAGTGAAACTCCTTACACTTTTTTCCCTTAAGTTTAGGAAGTTTTCTTCCCTTAGCTTACAAGTGATTTACTCTTTACATTTTTTATTTGTTCTTTTCCAATAAATGGTAGTACCTAATTTAACAAGTCACACTATTTTTTAAGCAAGGTCCACTATTGCTTTCACTTGTTTTCTCACATTCTAATCTTGTGACATTTTGCAAGATTTTCATTATTGTAATAGATGAAAAAGGAAAATGAGATGACGCAGATAACAGTCTGCCATCAGATGATATCAAATCTTGATAGTATTATCATCACACGTGTAATATGTGGGGTGGGTTAAAAAAAATCACGTTATAAAACTTTATTTGTGATGCCGAAAAATTAGTTAACTGGTCTTTATAAGATGAATTTAAAATTGTTTTTAAGTTTAAAGTTTCTCTACAAAGAACCTTTGAAAATATCAAATGTATTGTTGAACTTTAGATTTTACAAATCTCATTTGTTAAGACATTGTTTTCAAGAAATATATATTTATTGTTTGACTTTGCATGAATGAGACATAATACACAAGGAAAATAAGAATGAGAAGCAAATGTCAATGTTGAAAAGTGAGTCTAACCCTCCAAAGCATAATGATTTCAAAGTTGACAAATTGAATAAATAAACTCATGTGTTGGTAATTTAAGATGACATAATGTTAATTTGAAAGTGATATCATATCAACAATGACATTAATCTATTTTCTTACTCTATTAATAATTAGTAATAAAGTACCCAAATTTTTGGAGACATCTATAACATAATCAAAATTTATAATTTGTTTTTCATTTATTAATTAAAAATAGATAACAAAATGATCATCGAGCCTGGGATTATGCCTTCTAAACTTCGAGTTTAGAACCTTAACTAAGGTGGTTGATTTGGTATACGTGATTTGCAGGCTATCACGTATATTCGGGAGTTTACCCATTGCCCAACAACAATAGCCACTACAAATTTCCTCGTCATCCAATGAAAAAAAAGTGGTATCATACAAATGATAATAATACCAAACAATTTATCATTATCTTTCTTTAGTTCAAAGTTGTTGAGTTTCTGCTTTTTAAATTAGCTCCACATTAGAGCTGATCATTTCCGGGTTCGGGCCGGATATGGGCCGGGCCAAAATGAATAATTCTACCCAACGGGCCAAAGTAGAGTAAGGCCCGCCCGCTTAAATGGGCCTAATGCTGTGTCCGTACCCGCCCTTTTCTTGCGGGCCGGGTAGCCCGCGGGCTAGCGGGCTTCCGTTTCCTTATTAAAAAAGATCACTAATATACATTAATCCAATTTTAAATTAGTTAAGAATAATAATCAATATAATTAATTATAATTTATTTTACAATGTCATGATTTACATTAATATTGTTTGAACATTTATTTAATTTAAATATTTTGTTAATTAAAAATATAAATATTTCATTTATATTTTTACCCTTGTAGTTTATATATTAATATTGTTTGAACATTTATTTAATTTAAATATTATTATTTTAGTGTTAGACATCACTATAAGATTGATACAAATTTCTTAAAAAATGTCATTTTTATGAGTAAAAAGTATAGGATTTAAACCGTAAACGGGTTTAACGGGCCGGCCCACGGGTTTTTCTTATTGTCCATACCCGCCCAATTAGCTTGGCGGGCCGGGCTTAACCCGCCCTCTTAATTTTTCGGGTAAAAAATATTTGTCCAAGCCCGCTAAAAAATCGGGCCGGGCGGGACGGGCCAAATGGGCGGGACAACCCATGAACAGCTATACTCCACATGGAACATAAATACAGAGAGAATAAATGGTTTAGCTGGAAAATACAAAGCTATAAATGGTGGAGATAAAGTGGCCAAAAACATGCTATCACATCTTAGATAGCCTCTCTCCAGTTAGTAAACGACTATTTTATTACTCCGTACTTCGTTTACTTCTGAATCGGTTTTTTTAAAATGTGCCCTAATACATATATTAGAATATTTAAATGAAAAATTTGACAATAAATATAGCCTTGGAATATGACATTGTCAAAATTTTCATTTAAGTCTCTTTAACATGTAATCTTACGATACATTTTAGAAAAAACGTTTTTAAATTTAAGCATTGTTAATCATATAAGTAATAACTAGTGCATCAAAGTCTGAACCCTAGATAGTTTATACTCTTAATTAGCAGCTGTTGTTCTCTGTAACAACTGTTATCATAAGCCATTGAACAAATCTTTTGCAACTTATTAGTTATTATTATACTCTTAATTTCTTATTTTATTAAATGATTTGATTAATTAACAATTTTCCCTTGGATAACGTTTTATTATAGAATAGTGTGATTTGATTTTTGCCGTACCAAATTTACAATAAAAAGTCAGAGTTTTTGGAGCATCTGCCTTAGACATTGGACTTTATACTCCAACTCTTTAAGCAATGTTGCCATTAGTCAATTTCTTAACTTTGTATTTTGTAATTATTCTCAAGTTTCAAACTTTGCAATGAACTTGTGCCTGACTGCCTGTGTATGTCAGTAATATTTGGACTTCCTAGAATTATCCTACTGTAGATAACGGAGTATATATATGTAGTACATTGAACATATATAGTCGACTTTCGACCGTTGATTGATTGATCGTATAAATATCGTACTAAGTATAAATTTGAGGTTTACAATGTTAGAATATTAACCGATCATGTGACTTTAACCATCAGTTTAGGTTTTTGGTTGACATGGTATCAAAGTCGGCGTGGTTAAAAGATAACGAGTTCAAATCTCACCACTCCTTAGGCATGCGTTGCATTCAGACTTCAAGCACAAAAGGCATTCGTGTGAAAGAGCGTGTTAGAGTCTCGATTAGGGGACTTCAACCATCAGATTAAGCTTAAGAAACGAGTATGTGTTATTTGTTGTTATCTCTTGATCAAGTTTTTAACTAGTCTTTTTAAAAATTGTTATATGATAAAATAATATAATTGCTTAAACAAACAAAATGGTGAAAGAACTATACAAATATTTCTACCATTAGCACAAAACATTATGGTACATAAGATTTCTTACATTATCATTTTAATAAAACGATTAGGAAATTTCGATAAAAGTATACATATTAATTTCTTCCTCTTTATACTCGGAAATATTACGTTCACATAAAATATTAAATATTGATAATATTGATAAAAAAAAGAAAAATGTGTAAGGATAATTTTGGAGATAAACTAGAGGAAAAAAGAAAGGAAAAAAAAATGAAGAAGAGAAAAGATAGAAAGGGAGGAGTAAGGAGAACACGTGATGTTTGAATGTTGGGAACATTGAAAAGAGGAAATGTCGTGGCCAGATATGATGATGTCAGTCCCAACCATGTGATGGAATAATACATCTCTTTTTTCTTTTTCTTTTTTTTTTTGGTTATTTTTAAATATTCGCGTAAATTATAGAATAAGTCGGTTTTCCTATCAAGTAACAGTCTTTTCATATAAAAAAAACTCATTTATTACTATCAATAGATGATAAATGAGTGCTTTATTACAAAAAGGGATCGTCTCACACCGTAAATACTGCACAAATTTTCATTTAAGACGGACATATTCGTCTTCACCTAAAGACAGGTAGAGACGTAGAGTATCTCACATAAACAAAAACAAAATGCATTGAAGATTAGCAGAAGGTTTATCTCATCTCTATGTAAATGACTAAATTGGGTATTATTTAACCCGTTTTATTCTTGAGACGGTCCTATATCCGTTTTAAGGAAGACATATAGCTGATATATACGTGAACTTTTGGGCCTTGATGTTCGGGCCAACTATGATTGGTCCATGAGGTTGAGAAGTCTCATCCATACAAGTGGATATTATCTGACCCGTTTTATTCTTAAAGTGGATATATCCGTCTTAAGGAAGACTAGTTGAAATATACATGGGCTTTTGGGCCTTGATGGTTGGGTCAACCATGATTGGTCCATGAGGTTGGGAAGTCAGCAGAAATTCTGACACTTGAGTAATTGAGTTTGACGTTTTAGGTTGGGTTTTCTCTTGTTTGCATATCAACTACGTTGTCATAGTACGTTTTACTATTTCACTCGCTTGTTTGCTCTCGTTTCTGTTTGAAATCAACTTCTTTGTCCAACATGAATGAGTTTGAATTCAATGCTGATTAATTTAACAAAGCATCTTGCTTGACGGACACTATCCGTTACAAGCTGAAGACGGATAATGCCCCTCCCACAAGCTCCATTCAACCTAAAAGAACAAGACCTTAATAATGGGTTTTAATGTAAAGAAACAACCCTAAAAAATCAGAGTTCGGGTAAAATAATATCGCTTCAGCCTTTTCGCATTACAGCGACATGAATACAAAACAAATACTTAAAAGACCCTGTGACGACTTTTGAGTCTAGAGAACATGCTAATTGAGTAATTGGAAAAGCATTTTGGAATATGATAGATTGATGTCAAATATGCTACATAAATTCATCAACTTCAACACAACATAATTTATTTTACAGACCATCAACTCGTGTAATGGCAGATTTTCTATAAGAAAATATCTAAAGCTAAATCCACTACACGGTGTTCCTCGTCTTTTTACAGTTCAGTTACTCTTACCATTGCACCCGAAGGCAAAGTTTAGGCTCTGGCGCCATTGTTGCATACGAGTAATATACATCATTAGCAGCAACAGTTACATGGTATAACTCCTATCGTGTTTTCTTTGACACCGACTTTTGCTTAATACTTTCAGATGGTTGAGTTTTAGACTGAGTACACTGGGGACAGAACCAATCTTCTCCAGGAACTTCTTTGAGTGGGGGATCGCAACAATCAATGTGAGTTCCGGCCCCACAGCCAATTGAGCCACTTTCATCACCACAAACCAACATCACTTCTTCTCTATCAGTGAACCCACAAACTTGACATGCCAGGTCATCACTAACCTGACTTTCTGGTGTACCTGCATCAGCAACTGACTCTGTTGACAGGTCCGTGAGCCTTGAAAAAGACTTAGCTGCCCATTCATGGGTGTTGTACTGAACATGTCTATCAAGGGAGTACCCGGGCTTGCATACATACTCCACCAAATAATCGACTGAGACACAAGGAATTTCATGTCTAAGAAACTCTTGAACCCATTTGTCAGCACGGGTTATTCCGGGACTAACAATGGCGAAATCAAACCCAGATTTGAGAAACCGGGTGTAGGGTGGACAAGTTGCAAGGATAGTTCCATCTCCGGCCTTTACAGCACACTTTAATGTACCCTGGTATAGACAATGACAAAAAGTTACAAATCTACCGTGGAAAAAAAGTTAAGTAATAATGTGATCGATCAATTTTCCCACATACAAAGTAAAGGGGGTCAATTGTATAGAGCTTTACCCGTATGGTGAACATACAGTCATACAGGTTATTTACAGAGGGGTGATGACAAATGGGTTCAACAGTTTCTCAGAAATGAAATTCCTTGCGTCTTAGTCGATTATCTAGTGCACAATACAATAAAAGAAGGGCAAACAATTCTTAAATCGTTTTGCTTAAATCCATCATATTAAGTATATCAATGAATAGCGAGTTTTTGGAACCAAATAATTGATAAACTGTTTGAATGCAACTGATGGAAGCACAGCATCTCTATGAAGTATGAAGCATAGGGAGTTGTGGGTATCCACCTTGTATCCTTAAAACTGAGCTGAAACTAAAAGGTGGAATTTTTATGGGACATATGAGCTCTAAGTATATCTTCCAACCCAAAATTCGAAGTTTAAAAGTGAAAACGAATAAAAGGAGAAAGATACCAAGGTTGGAGCAATGCATTCCCCGTATACTACAATGTTCATGCCATAAAAAGCACCATGTCCTGTCTTCTCCCTCAGAAGACGCCATTTCCTAGGAGCCTCGAGACTAATGGAACCGTCTTCAGTAAGACCATTCTTATGCCATTCATAAGGTTCTTCTGGCAAGAATTTTCCAGCCTGACTACATGCTGTTAAATAATCAGTCTTCAGGATCCACCTGCATTTGAGATTTAAATAATTGATAACTCCGTAATTTCATATATCAACAGGTACATATTCTACCTACAAGAGGTAAAGTATATGGTGGATACTGATGATCTGGAGGATCAAGACATATATTAGAGGACGAAATGAAAGTCTGTCATAATTTATTAATAAAAATTATTGCATCATATTTATCATTTTAAGAAAGTTAACTATAGTGCAATGTAAGAAATTCTATGTCAAGCTAAACATCTTTTGCCGTTGCTTAAAACAAATGGGAACTATATATAAATGGGATAATGGGAGTAACTATAACATACCTGCCTGAGGCAGCAGCAGCAAAAAACTTTTCGGTTCGGCGGATTGGGTCGGGAACAATAAAATGTGTAGCCTGGTAAGACCAATGATGAGAATCTCTGCAATGTTTTCCTTTGAGACCCTTAATGACTTGATGGAACTCCTTTCTCTGTAGTCTATGTCCACTAACTATAAACCAAGCGGGTTCATTTTTAACTGCTGTTGAGTCATTTTGATTGTTTGCGGCATCTGAACTAATAGAATTGTCCTTCACTGTCAGGTCAGACTTAAGAGCTTCACCTTTACTTCTGTCTTCATGATCATGAGAAACGGGAACATTTTCCTTCTCCATTTCAGTTGTCTCGTCAGCCTTGCTTAACAAAAGAGTTCCACGCCTCTTCTTGCCAGCTAATTTCTTTCCCTTAATTCCACCTTGATCATTACCAACAGAATTATTTGAAGGCCCATTTTCTTTACGCTCTGAAAGAGGATCCTGTGGCTTGCTTAAAAGTAAAGTGCCACGCCTCTTCTTTCGAGTGTGTTCCACAACAGTATCAGTACATTCACTATTAACTGCAGTCGAGTCATTCTTATTTGCGATTTCCGTCACCACCTTTGTCGATTTGACTGTACCTGACAACTTCTGAGGATGTTTACCTGCATCACGTTGACCAACTTCGACAGGAGTGTCTTTTTTATTTAACATTAAAGTCCCCCGCCTTTTTTTCGATGCCAAGGTTTTCAAACTTTTACCGTCATTGGATACACCCGGTCCGTCACAACAAACAGTCTCTTTTACCAATTGCTCACCCTCCCGTTTCTTTCCAGTGGCGGCTAAAGTTCGTTTTTTCACGCGCTCTTTTTTCTCACAAGCTTTACCATATTCATCCTCAACCACTTCCTTCGGTGCACTAGTAAAATTATCCTTAGACAATTTAGAAATACCCTTCTTTGGAACCAAATTTTGCTCGCCATGCTCTATACCTTTAGATTTAGCTTCAGGCGTTTTCTGCTTGTTGGTATTGTCAGTAGGTGAATAGGTCACTTCAGCTTCCTTTGCATCATTGGAAGGTTTGGCACAATCATTGATATCATAAACAAAGCTCTGAATACTCTTGGCCTCCATGACAGTATCTCCTTCAACTGTCGGAGAAGCGACGACTTCATCAGTAACAAATGGATTTGGATCATCATTTTGGTTGCTCTGATCAGCTAGATGCAAGCCAGCATTAACTCCAGAATTATTTCCATCAAGAGAACTCTTCTGATCAACAGCAGTTTTCTTGCTTATTTTAGGTCTAGTTCCTAATGTTTTCCTAGCAACCATTTTCTTTCTTCGTGAGTTTAGAACTGAATTACCAGTTTGATCATCAGAGTTCAGCGCATGGTTCCCAGAATTTGAAGCCACTAACTTCTTTAGCTCCGGAGAAAAGGATGCATTTTCTGGTATATTCAGTGGCTTATCCTTCGTAGTTTTGACACCTGAAGAAGCAACACTACCAGATATAGGACTGGTTTGAACGTCAATGTTCTTAGATTTACCGGCTTGTTGCTTCTCTACATCTGACTTGACAGACGGAAATTCAGTAGATAACCTATCTTCAGATACTCTAGCAGTTTCACTACCTGTATGACCGCTGATAGGGGAACCATTATTGTTTTCCTTGCGAGAAAAACTCAGCGGGGTCATAGGGTCTGATGCACCAATTTTTTTACTACTGGAGGTAATTAATTTCTGCAATGTAGGGGTTATGCAAAAATCGTCAGGTTGGCCAGCTAGTTGCTTCGTGTGATGTATAGTAAATAGACCATCAACATCAGGTAAAACAGCTTTGTCGTTTGGTGCATCAATAAAATCTTTAGCCGATATCTTGTCAGATTCTGTAGTGCAAGCACCTACAGCTGGAGTTACCTTTTCAGTTAAATCATCTTGCAGCCTTCCTTCTGGAATGGCTAGTCTCACCTCAGACTGCAAGGAGAGGCTAGGTTTTCTAAGCGTTCTTCTCGAGCTTAAAGGACTATACTTTTCAGCATTGACCTCGAATAATCCTTTCGAATTAATTGCTCCACTACTTGCTGATGCGGTTTTCACTCCATTTAACTCCGAAATAGAGTTCCTTATAGCATCAAATTCTAAATGCTCCTTTGTTTTTATATTCAAAGATTTCGAATCGCCTGACTTCCCTTCATTGTCATTAATACTTTTTGGCATTATATTGGAGTCCATTGGACTAGATTGGTCAGTACCAGAAACTGCTGATCGTTTAGAGCTTGTTCCACTTATGTTCACCAAATCCTCTAAAACATATAATGGATGACCGGATTTCACTGGAGTCTTCCTGACATATTGGTCGCCTTTGTTCTGGCACATTGGTGACTGCTTGTTAATGTTGTGAAGATTTTTCGGCTCTGACACTTGCTCTGGCTTTAATGGCGACCTTGCCTCGTTCATTCTAACATTTTTGGAAGGTTCTTGCACAGATGAGATGGAAACCTTACATGCAATCACGGGATTATCAAGGGATCTCCCAGATTCTTTTTGTACAATTGGGATCTCATCCTTCACCCTATGATCAGTTAGCCTTGCGGTAGTATCTGTCGTCTCATCTTCAGAATCATGAACTGCAGTCTCCATCATTTCCACTTCATAGCCACTGCATTAAATAAAAGAATGTATATAGAAGGATAAAAATATGAGACAAAGGAGGAAGAGTACATCACCAATACACAACAGCCAGAATAAGGTTTTGCTATAAATATTAAGGTAACATCACCAATTCTAAGTTAACTTTAAGATATGATATATGCAACAGCTGACTAGCTAACCTCATTGTATAATTTTCCTCCGGCATAATTTTCCAGGCCTTCAAACTGCAAGACAAAAATAAGTAAGAATTCTAAAAACAAACTGCATTTTGATATACCTCGATGGAAGTAGGGTATTTGGTCAAACGTACCAATCTTCCAACCATTGATGATTTACGAGTTTTATTGTTGGACACTTCTTACCCACATCATATTTCTCCCCTGTAAAAATGATGAATGAGTTTGTCACCTAGAATTGGTTTGCATTACATACAACCATAATAAGGAACAAAAAAAAAAGTATTTTGCAAAGCACTATTGCTTGGAGAAATTGCTGCATAACCAAGTATGAACATCAACCCTAGACACTTACGCAAAGAAGTTTTAGCATCATCATCCAACTATCATATCATGATACTGGAAGACAATAACCAATGAAACTATATGCTCTTGTATTTCTAACAAAATATAACCTCCAACCAGAACAAGATATATGAGGAAGGGGGTTGGATAAAGGATCATAAACCTTCAAACTTGTAGCACACAAGATGAGTAATTTTGCTAGGCATCAGTGCCTTGGAAAACTGTGCTCCCATCAACTCAGTCATTGTCTACAAAGAAAACAAGTAGATATTATCAGTCACATTTGTGATAAATAACATCTCTAGATCTCCATGTTTCATGATCATCAGAGCTCGGAGCATTAAAAAGCATACCATTATGTCTTCTCGAAGATACCGAGGATATCCAGTCAAACAAATTACAAACACTTCAGCGCCTAGAATCCCAGTCAGGGCCTTCAATGGCCTGTACATTATCTTTGGGTGAACGTAAAATTAGATCAGTTGAAATATGCAAAGAGCACCAAAGAGCATTATCTAACTAAAAAAAGGTCTGGATTACCAAGAATTAAAGGATACGAAGTTAATAAAAAAGCAACATAATCCTACTGCCTCAAGGGTTCCCGCAATGGGCTTTGACATATGCAGCCTGCCATGTGTAACAACAGCAAGAGGCTGTTTCTGGTTGATCAATAATGAATATCGTGTTGAGAATTGCATTAGAAGAATAGTACTTTAGCATAAAAACGAAAATAACCAGTTTACGTCATAATGCTTCATTCCATCGCATCCAAAAACCAACGAGTAGGTATTTATTGGCTCCATTGAATGAAAACCGCAAGAGAAGAGCAACACAAAGGAAACGAGGACATTCAAACTTTTTTGTAGATTATGCATCAGAGAACTTACATTATAAGCATCAACTAACACTCCAGCATCTATGCTATGATCAATCCATAAACTTGAAACAAGAATCTTCTTATCCCTTCTTGCAGCAACACATATAGGATCATCCTACACGTATTAAACAACGCCCGTGATTTGTTATTCAAACATGATCACTCTAAACGAAAATTTGATTTCTACAATTAGAATTAGCTAACTTGCCAAAGTTCAGCAAATCTATAACTAAGTACCTCACTTAAACTTACTTTCGACAATTATTATCCCTAAAAGACTAAACCCTAGCTAAATCATTTATCCTAGAAACACACAATCAAGTGTTAAATCGTAGCTAATCATCCATATTTCCCGAACAAACACCTCGACAACTAATCGCACCCAGTCAATTTTACACCCTAATCAAAATCACAAGAAGTGAAAACTGCTCCATTTCATGCACAGCATAGCTCCAATTTGATTTCTACAATTGGTCTGCCGAAGTTCTACAAATCTATAACTTCTACAATTATTACTCCCTAAAAGACTAAACCCTAGCTAAATCATTTACCCTAGATACACACAATCAGGGGTTAAAATCGTAGCTAATCATCCACATTTCCGGAACAAACAAATCGACAACTAATCGCAACCAAAGTCAATTTTACACTCTAACCTAAATCACAAGCCATAACTACTCCATTTCATGCACAGCAAAACTTCACCTTCAACAAAATCAAATCGACGGGAGAAAAAATTCACAGAAAATTAACAAAAAATACAATAAATACTTACCAGGATCAATTCGTGAACAATAACATGAGTGCAATCAGAAGGATATTTAGCCACATAAACTCCTCCTTTACTTACTATCTTCGATTTCACCTATACATTAATTAATACTCGTATCAAACATAGCTGATGTTAACTATGGAGTAATCAATTACTCCATCCGTCTTAATCATTTGCTTACCTTTGATTGAAGTACCGCTCACAAAGAATAAAAAGTAAACAAATGATTGAGACGGAGGGAGTATGAATTAAAAAAAAATGAAAGCAAATTGAATTAAATTAACCTCCTGGTGTTTAATCGGGTCGAATCCGGCGAGGAAGAACCGGATACCGTCGAAAAGTCGCGGGTCGTCGTACTCCATTTTTACCGGCGAAAAGTAGAGAGAGAAAATTGGGGATTTTTGGGGGGATTTTGGAGAAATGTTTTTGTTTTTGGAGGGGGTTATAGCGGGAAACTGAGCGGAATTTTGAAAAAAAAGTTGAAATTTGTGTTATATACGTGGGTTTGCAAATTGCAATGGACGGACACCTTTGTCTCCTATCCCTTGGTTATCTTATTGGGCTGTTGTGTATTCTCACCAATCCAGTTCATTACCAAAGACGTCTTAGTCTAATAGAGTAATAGTTAAGATAGAAATATCGTGCTATACGTCACAAATTTGAAACCCCCTCCGCCTTATATTGTACAAGCATTGCTCCTTAGCAATTCACTTTATATTTTAGTACTGTAATAATTTAGGCCTTAGTTTAATTTCAGCCCGTTTCAGTTCAACTCAACTCTTTTTATTTCAGTTTAGTTCTGTCCTTCTCTTCACAAATTAACTCTTACTTAAGCTCACTCCATTCATTTCAGTTCAGCTCAGCTTCATTCAATTCAGCTCAGCTCTTGTCATTTTCTTTTGGGTATTCTTTAAGACTTCGAAACAATACTTTAAATCGTATTTCATTCCATTTTTACATAAGTTACTCTTCGTTAAAAAAGAAATCTTACGGTATTATCATACTATATATTAATCCTCTAAGTTCCATGCTTACATGGCATCATAGAATTTCAGTACATATGACGTGGCACCTCATGGAGAGTAAAAGCATCTAAAAATTAAAAAAGATTTAATTATATTTATTGCCAATTACAATGATTACTGATTACATTTTATTGCTATTGCTATTACGGAGTATTTCATTACATCTACATATGACGTGAAATCTCCAAGTAAAAGCATCTATAAATTACAAAAGATTTACTGCCATGATTAATGATTACAATTTACTATTATATTGTAATTACTGATTACAATATAAAAAGGAATAACAATCACAAAAGATTCCTGAAAAGATTTGATATTTCATATCCT